>CAKNXH010000062.1:0-29318 GCA_932178445.1 Andricus quercusramuli | reverse complement strand
AAACTTTCTACCCGGGACGCCCAGCTGGGACCCAGTTGGCGCCCACCTATTAACTGGGCTTAATTGGGCAGATTTCCACACGGGGTGGTCAAAGCCCAGAATTTACTATTCATAATCCTACAGGCCCTATTTCTTGACAGATTTTGATGTTTTTCACAAGAAACGTTCAGCATTAATTTCTTGAAAACTTGGCTGGCATGGATTTTTTAATTTTTTTACGGGGAATAATATCTAAAGAAGTAAAGGGCAAACATACCATTTTCAACTATATGATCGTTTACCTTTATCGCCGTAACAGGACTTTAGCGACATATAAACACTGTTTCTTTTTAAATATATTAAAATACAGAATTACTTTCGAAGTGTCATCCATAAATTGTGTATGAGGATTATTTTTAAAATTTTATATATAAATAGTATAATTTATACCTAAATATAATATATATCAATTTTACATTTTATATATAAAATGGTTTGATTTTCATAATTTTGGAAGCTTTGTAGACATACGTGGAACTTCTCTTTAGGAAAGTAATAATTTGACAATGATGAATATTGTGAAATAAAATTTCATCAGTAAAATTTCTTATCTTACTTACCTTTCGTCGCTAAAGACCTCGAAATAGATGTGACGTTAAATAAACATAATAGAAAGAAAACATATTAGATCATTGTGTAAATAGGGTGGTCATTTTTTTTTAATTTTCATACATATCGTCCGGAAATTTGTTCAAATCCACACTACAATAAATCTATTTCTTTCTCTTTCGAAAAAAAATGATATTTAGAGGTGGCGCAAGCCCTATGAAGTTCAACGCCTATTTCCCATAAGAAAAAACTACGTTTTTGTAAATGACTTTTTAAATATCACCCACATAAGTATATTTTATAGGGTCTCAAAAAAATCTCATGAGTGAAAAATTGGGTTTTGCGAGTTTCTGGCGCTAATTATGATTTTTTGCAGCTTTTCCAATGCATTATTGTTTTTAGCCACTTTCTCTTAAAATAGAGTTAGAAAATCGCGGTTTGTTCAAAAGAGTTCCTTTTTTTGTCCCTTTTACTATTTAGAGTGAGATAATACTTAATTAATGTGAACAAACATAATTGTATGAACAATTAATTATTTTAAATAATATTCTCTTAGAATAATGCTAGAAAATAGCTAGAAAATTGATCAATTAATTTTATTAACTTTAATTATTTACCTCACTCTAATTGAAAATTGGACTAAAAGTGGAAAATTTGGGAAAAAATAAATTTTCTAGCATTATTCTAAGAGAATATTATTAACAATAATAATAAATTGTTCAAACAATTATTTTTGTTAGCATTAATGAAGTATTACATCACTCTAATTAAAAATTGGACAAGAAGTGGAAAAATAAAAAAAAATCCAGGGGGAAAATTGCTAAAAACAATATCAAATTGTTTCAATTTATGTAAATATCTAAGTATCAGCATAAAGTAGTATTTTATGTATTAGAAACAATTTGCATTTAAAAAAAACACGGAAAATCAAAATTAACGTCAAAAACTCGCAAAACCCATTTTTTCACTTTTGGAGTTTTTTGGTACCCTATAGAACAGACTTATGGTGGTGATATTCAAAAAGTGATAGTTTCTTCATATCATATGGCTAATTGTGAAGAGAAACTTAGAGTTTCAACTCAATGCTCCAACGCATTTTTGAACCACCCTGTTGTCTAAGTAATATAATAAAAATAAAAAAATACCACCATAAGTTTTTTATAGCATCCCAAAATACCCCCTTGAGTGACAAATTGGGTTTTCCGAGTTTTTGGCGCTAATTAATGACTTGTTTGCAGTTTTATAGATACAAATGTGTTATAATTCAAGAAGTATTACTTTTATTGATAATTATATGTTCAAATAAATTGTGTATGTAATTTATTATAACAATATTCTTTTAGAATAATGCTACAAAGTTGCAGTTTTTTCTAAACTTTTCCATTTTTTGTCCACTTTTCAATTAGAGTGAGGTAATAATTAACTCAAGTTAACAAACAAAATGGTTTAGACAATTTAATATGATTTTGATGGATATTATGTTTAAATAATGTGAGAAGGTTGCGGTTTTTTCTGAAATATTAAACTTTTTGTTCACTTTTCACGTAGGGTGAGGTAATCATCAATGCAATTTAACAAACATAATTTTTCAAAAAAATTGTTATTGCTATAAATATCTTCTTCTAGCATTGTGAAGTAAACAAACTCACGGTTGATAACAACAAAACTAAATACTCTACACTAAGAAAATACAGCTGTGTTACCTAAATATCTAGCTATTTTATCTAAATTTTGCCATCTAGAAATGATCTACATAAAAACAACAGATTTTCCAGTTATATAATCTAAGAGAAAATAAAGATCTTTTACACATCCTCGCCAAATGTCCAATCTGCTCGCCCGTCAGAAATCATTACTCGCGTAACCTTGGTACGATCAACGAGAACAATCTTCACTTATTATTGTCAGATATAAATCCTGGCTATCAGTAACTACTTCAAGAAAAAGTTACATTTAATAGGATCCATATAGAAAATTTAAAGAATATTTCAAATATTTGTTTGATTGTAGAAAAAAATATTCCTGAAATAAAGAGAATTCTTAACGAAGTGATTCTCTTTGATGTTTATGTATTACTTGTTCACAACTAAAAAGCCAAGTAAGATTTCGTCCGCAGACATTATACAGCCACACAAAAAAAAAATCTTTTTTCGGGCCTGGAGGTCGTACCATTTTGACTATATGTTTTTTGGATCGCTGAATCCGAATCTGAGGTCCAAAAACCCCCAGCACGTCAGGGTTCTGACATAACCTCATAAAACCTCATACAATTTTATTTGATCAAGTTCAGGGGGTCAGACCATGTTTATTTTATGATTTTGGGCTCGCTGAATCCGAATCCGAATCTGAGGGTTTACTATATGTTTTTGGGGTCGCTGGATCCGAATCCTTCGTCGTAAAAACTCCAGCACGTCCGTGTTTTGATTTTCAAAGAAGCCCCCGGACTTGAAAAAAAAATTATGCGGTTATGTCAGAACCCTGACGTGCTGGCGTTTTTTGGACCTCGGAATCAGATTCAGCGAATCCAAAAACATATAATAAACATGGTCTGACCTCCGGACTTGAGAAAATGAAATTTTATGAGATTTTATAAGGTTATGTCAGAACCCTGACGTGCTGGGGTTTTTTGGACCTCGGATTCGGATTCAGCGACTCAAAGAACATATAGACAACATGGTCTGACCTCTAGGCCCGAAAAATGATTTTTTTTGTGTAGCTGTGTTATTTTCTTCGTTTTAATATATTAACTCATCTAGAAAAGAGAGTAGTATTAAGATTCCATTTTCCTATATTTATATTATCAGTTAATAAATGCAAACCAGTAAGACCGCTCTAAGGAACGCAGTGTAAAGTGCCGCCTTACTAAAGCCGGACGCTACCACTGGCGATCGGTGGATGGAGCACTCCTCGGCCGTCTAAACGGGTGTTATATGTATCAGTTACCGGCAAGGGCAGATCTCTCGGCACCGTCCGCGATGGGGGTAGCTCAGTGAGCTCTGAAATATCTAATAAAAAGCATCTTAAAGCTCAAAGTCTTCCGAATGCAGAAATATTTTCACTTTTTGTCCAAACATTTTTTTTCAATAGTTAGAAGTCAAAACGCCTCCTTTTTCAAAGGTCCACTTTGACCTGTTCCCAGAAGGAGGGCGAACGTCAGGAAAAATCTGAAAAAAATCACAGATATTCTCTGAACATTCCTGAATGCAGGGCATTTTTCAAAATGCCGAAACATTCAATATTTTACTTTTTACGGTGATTTGTTTACAAAAACTTAATCTTGAGAATGAATGAAGATAGGAAGCCATTTAATGACTCCAAATGTGCAGTTTTGTCGTGCGATTGCAGTGCAATACTTACATTTATGATAAAATCATTCTTACGCGATAACGAATTTTCGAAAAGCTTCCAAATTTTGTTTTGAAATCTAAAAAAATTTATAATTTTTTGAGAATTTTTAGAAATATTTCAAAACTGTAAATAATCTTTCAATTTTTTTCAGAACTTGTAAATATTTTTTAGAATGATTCGAATTGTTCATAAAGTTCTTTAAAAATTCCTGAACAGAAAAAGAGTATTCTTGGGAAAATTTTTATATAATTTTTCATTTTGAATGAATATGTATGAAGATTTCTGAAAATTTTAAAAATAATGTATTTATTGTAGGAGTTTTAGAAGACATTTATTTTTTTTTTAATTTCTATTGAAAATATTCTTAAGGGCATGTGACACAGCGAAATACCTATATTGCCGACCTCACTTTATCAGTTTACTGAATTTTTTTTTGAACCTGAGAACTTTTTTAAAGAATAAAATATCGAGCTGAATCTTTGGAAAATGTATTAGAATACAATAAAGTACGTTAAAGTACTTCACTTGGGTAGGAACTTCACTAAAAATTATTTCCGAACAAATTAAAACTGGGAGACTATTGTCACATTTTTTTTCTGAACCTCGAAATTTTTCGAACGTTCAAACTTTTTTTATACGTAAAATATCGGCCTCAAACTTTCAGAAATGCAAGAGCCGACAAGAAACTACGTTAAATGCCGTCATTCAATAATAAAAGATATAAAAAAAATTATTTCAACTAAATCACATCCGACTCTAGGACGAGCCAGCTGTTAGAGTCTCGTGTAGTGGCCGCCAGAGGTCGCCTTTTCGTGCACTTGGCGATACACGAAAAGGCCAATGGCACCAATGGCACCAATGGTTTCTCAATTTCTAGAAAAAAATCGTAAATTAAAGAAAACAGAACATCCATGTCATAATATGTGAAGCTTTCTCAAATAAAAATATAATTATTTATTTTAGTTATATTCTGTCAATGATTCAAGTTATCTGGTGGCATCGAAACACAGCTTACATTATTTTTTTCCTGTAAACAATTAGTAGTGAGATTGTATTTCTGCCTCGCCGTAATAATTTTAGACAAATATGGACGTAATAATTATTGTGCAAGAAATTTGTTCTCTTAAAGAAAAAATAGAATAACTTTGCAGAAGAATTATCTTATCATGTGGGACGAGATTATAACGAAGTATGAAGATACAAAATTAATCAGCTAGTAAAGACAACAATGGTAGTTTTTATCAGTATGAAAATTATTTTTTCTAGAATACCTTCATCCAACAAAACCACCCTGACTGGTTTAATATGTACGAAAAATGACTTTAAATACCGTAGACTATCGCCTCTTCTTTAGCAACTTTTCTCATCATTTCATCTTTTTGGTTGAGAATTCAACCATTTAATTAAAAATTCATCTATTTTCTTCCAAAATAAATATTTTTACTTTAAATCTTAGAAATTTGAAGAGTTTTGAATTAAGTTTCTTACGATTCCCACATTAATTTTATTTCTCACAGTTTATTCTATGCAGTCCATCCTTTTTTTAACTCATCTAATTTTTTGAGTTAACCAGACACAGCCTTTTTAGTTGGAATTGGAATTGGAATGGAAGCTTCTAATGTGTACCCTGAGGGTTTACATTGTTCTTGTATCTCTTCCCTATTCCTTCACACACCTCCCACACACATACTTGGTGGTGGGAGGGGGACCTACAGTTTAAGGTGGGTTCCGAACCACCAAGAGCAACAGCCATAAGTACTTAGAGAACCTTTTTCTCTAGAGGTACCGGTCCCACGACTCTCCGGAGATGAACAACTCCCTTGCTAGGCAAGTGTTCACCACATGGGCCACCGAAACTCTTCCAGAGTGCGAGGCGGGAATCGAACCCGCAAGCCGACGGAGTGGGTTCAAAGCCTACGCCTTAACCCCCACGTCCATCGTCCCACTGCCTTTTTAGTTGAATAATTCTTATTAATTGGGAAAGCATTTCTAATTTGAACTATTTTAATAAAAACAAAAAACTTGAAATTTTTTGATGTTTATAATGGATGAATGTTTTCATTGAGGCATCCATTGAAAACTATACTTTAAACAGTACGATAAAAATTATCCCTTTGACTTTGCTGATAAAAATAATATCTTTAATGCATGCGCACTCACTAATAGTTTTTTAGATGAGCAAAGTTTCCTCCTTGAATTATCTTTAAATTCTAAAACTTTTCTAAACCCCCCTAAAGGCGTTACGTATTTTTTGAACGGCCCCTTACTAACTGAAAAAGATGCTAGAAATTTGTTATCAAAATTCCTATTAATTAAACTAAAATTTCCGTTTCTTTCATCGCTACGCGTGCGAGTATTTTCTTATTTATGGTTAAACATAATTTTCCTATGATTTTTGAGAAAGTTCAACAACAACAAATTTGAATCAGTTTGAAAGATATTTAAGACTTTAAAAGTGTGGAAGAAATTATACATTTTTTATAAAATTTGAGTAATACTGTCGAATTCTTCAAAACTTCTAACATTTATAAATATCTTTTAAGCTGATTTCAATTGTTCCTGAAACTTTGAAAAATATTGCAAAAATTAAAAAAAAAATGTTCTTAAGGTGTTACAGATTGTTTTAGACATTTTAAGAAATCTTTTGAAACGTTTCGAAATCTTTTTAAATATACTTTTTTAATTAAATTTTCAAAATAAAGAATATTTTGATTTTCCCAGGATTCTCAAGATTTTTTTATTATCTTGAGCCCATTTAAAATTCTTAAGAAGCTTCTAGTTGAAATTTTGTCGTTGTTGGAATTTTAAATTATTTTTGAAGTTTTTGCAAAACCTCTAAATATCTTTCAAGATTATTCAAATTTTTCCAACAATTTTTTGAATCCTTTTAAAAATAACAAAATTGTCTTAAAATCTTCCAGATTCTTTTTCAACGATTTTTTAAATCTTCTGAAATGATTTTAAAATTAATTTATCGAAATGAAAAAAACACATTTTCCCAGGTATCTTCAGAATTTTTTTTTATATTCACCTGAAAACTTTCAACATTCTTAAAAAGTTTCTTAATTTTTTGTTCAAAATCTTCAAAAATCCACATTTTGTAGACAACTAAAAAATTCAGAAAAATAGAATTCCCGCCTCTTTCGAAACCTGAACCTGAAGATGCCTAGGAAAATAAATTTTAAAAATTATTTTGATAAATTAATTTTAAGATAATATTTAACATTATTTAAAAATATTTCAAAATAATTCAAAATTGTTAAAAAAGAATGTGGAAGATTTTGAGGCAATTTTTTAAATGTTTAGAGTATTTTCAACTTGGGAAAATAATAGTGTTAGTTGGAAAAGAAATTGTGGTGAAATATTTTTGAAGAAAGTTCAAAATTATGGGAGTTACGGCACTTTGAATTTTTTTGGTGATTTTTTTTTAAATGCGACAACTTGGACATTTTTCAACCAATTTTAATTAAAAAATTTTATTCTAACTTACCTCTAAACTCTGGGTTCTGAGATTTGCCCTCCTTAATTAGTTTATTTATTGTCAAACGCCAGAAAAACATTTATCACAATATTGTTATCGGAAGACTATGTTTTCTTTACCCACGAACTTTTTCGTACAATTCAACATCATATTCAAAATCATATTCAAATATCATTGTGAAATAAAAATATTCGCCTAAAATGTATGGTAAATGTTGCGCACAATTTTTTATAGCATTTTATTGATTTATTATATGATTCTCTCATATCCCACAAAGATTCTAAGATAAAAATTAAAACAATTTTTTTGACTTTTTTTCAAAATTCGCCAAAGAATTGTTTTCATTTTTATCTTAAAATATTTTGGTGATGGTGAACGACTATAATCAATTGCAAAAATCGATCATGTCCCTCTAGGATAATTTGTTTATTTGGTCATTATTAATCCACAGCAAACACCTGTTGTTCAATTTGATCTCGAAATTTAAAAAAATCTTCAATCAAAGGCCCGGTTCTCGGATTTTTTTCACTATATACTTGCACTCGATATCGGACAATAACAGAAAATGCTTTATAACCCTGTGAGATTTTTTTCGTTAAATTAAAATTTCGTGAAAAAACAGTTTTAACTCAATACGATTATCGAGTAAATGCCTTTTATGCACCCACGCACTGAGAAAAATGTTCAAAAATCTCTCATTTTCAATTAAACTCCCGGGTCTCGAATATTATTTTACTACCAACTTGTAATCTTTGTCGGACAATAAACAAAAAAAGTTTCAAATAAATATCATCGTCGTACAACTGTGTTTTGATCACCCGCCCACTCTGAAAGCTATAGGAATTTTCAACTAAAAAGTTGAGTTTTCATTTAAAATTATCATTTTTTAACCAACAATGAAACGATTTTTTTGTTAAATAGTTAAATTCCCAGCAAAAGAGATGTATCTTCAACCAAAAATAATTTTTCAACAAAATAGTTCAACTTTCAACGAAGTAGTTCAATTTTTGACTGAACGAAACGAATCCCGAACCAAAAACATAATAGAATTGGCTGGGGGGGGGGGGGGGCTTTTCCATGACTGGGAAGGGGGATATCTGCGAGAGCCATGAAGTTGCACGAAGTACTCTCAACAAGAGCCGAGAATGATCGAGAGTGGCCGAAAGTGACCGACTATTTTGGGGCTAAATTTGAATGACACGCGTCTAGCAACCAATCTCGACTTTCGCAGATATTCCATGCACAAGTCATAGGGAATTCCCCAAACTATTCAACAAAAAGTTACCACCCTT
Organism: Andricus quercusramuli; assembly: GCA_932178445.1. NCBI lineage: Eukaryota > Metazoa > Arthropoda > Insecta > Hymenoptera > Cynipidae > Andricus > Andricus quercusramuli. The sequence goes on along the minus strand of CAKNXH010000062.1, from coordinate 20,609 downwards.
TTCCGACGCAAATGCATTAGCGTTGGGTCTCCTTACTATTACTTCGTGCTTCCAACAAATTGAAAGATAAACAAATTGAAAGATAAACAAATCGAAAAAGTACCCTGCGATAACGCAATTTCAATTATCCTCTCGACAAACTTGCGAGATACGATGCTCAGCGAGAATTTTTGCAACGTCTCGATTCTGGTTTGCAGGAAGCTTGCAAATAGAGTTTTTTTTAACAAAAAGGTTTCTTTGGCAAATGGACGCTACCCTTTTGCGGTCCAGACTCTGCGGTATTCTCGCAGAACGTTTCCGTTGTAAAAACGCATACGCTTACGAGTGTATATCCTCAATTCCTCATGCTGAGGTGCAGTATAAATGTTGATGGCAACCATCCTGAAGATGCTCCTTTCGACGAACCTTCCGTAAACCGCAAATATGGCTTTGAGGTTTATTCTACGACCATGAGTACTTACAAATAATCCAAGCTATGAGGAAGAAATTTCCTTGGATGGAGAGTGCACTAGACATCAGGTTTAATAAAAGAATCGTAATCACAGAGATCACAGTCTTTCTTCTATTTCCCTGCATTCCCCCATTTTTTTAAAATTCCACCTTTTCTCCCTATTCTCGAAAAACGTCCCCTTTTCCCTTATCTCTTTATATATACACTATATATGAGAATACAAAATTTGAATTTCGCGGGAAATTTTGGGACCGGAAAGTAGATTCGAGTTTGAATCTTAAAATTTTAACTCGCTTGCATTTGCTTTAAATGTACTAAACAGATGTAGCTATCAATTATATATTTACTTGGTAAACGTAAATATGTAATGTTTAGCTAAACCTATTTAGTAAATTTCAAACAAATTTAAATCAAAATTTAACCATTCAAACTGGGAACTCTTGCGTCTTAAATTCTATTTTTAAATTTTACTAAGAAAAAACGTAAAATTGTTAACTTGACAGATTTCAAACTAAATTATATAGAATTTAAATAAAACTTTGGAACTAAAATCAGAGTAGAATTTTGTTGTTTAAATCTTATAAATTCCCGACTGAAAATCCATTGAATGAGTATCAATTTGCCAACTACTATTTGCCTATGGCGACCCGTTTAAACAAAAATCAACTTTTATCGAAATTGTTGTGCATGGATGGAAATGTTTGCTTATTAATGCAATTTTCAATTGTATTTTATTTGCAACAATTTAATTTTCAACTCTTGAATATCCAATTATCAATTCTCTCTAGTTTTCAACAGTTGCATTTTCAACAGTTAACAACAAAAAAGATTAAGATCTGAATTTTCAGTATTTTCAACTATTCAAAATGGAAGAATACGAAAATTTAACTGTTGAAAATTGAAGAAAATTGAATTTGAATGGAAGTTGAATTGAATTGAATGTCAAGTTGAAAATTCAATTATATGGTTGAAAAAGAAACCGTTTTGTGCCAAATTCGACTCTTTGTTTGATAGTTGAACTATGATATTGTAAATGCCATAGTTTCGTACAAAATATTATTCTTTTTCGAATTCAACTATTTGGTTCAAAATTAACTTTTTTGGTTAAAAATTCTACTCTTAAGCTGAAAATTTAATTGTGTTGTTGAAAATGCAACTATGTTGTTAAAAAGTTATTTTTTCCCTCTAGAATTCAACGTTTTTTTGTACATTCTTCTTTTTTGATAAAAAATTGGTCCTTTTGGACAAAAAATTAATCTTTTTTGGTAGAAACGTGTTTTTTTCATTTATCATCCTTGGTTATAAATTAACATTTTTGTTGAAAATTCAACAATTTAGTTTAAAATGCAACTGTTTTGTAATTTTTGTCGTTTTTGTTTAAAAATTCGACCATTTGATGCAAAACTCATCTTTCTGAATTGAAATTTCAACTATTTGGTTAAAAAATGAACTATTTTGTTAAAATTCGACTCTGATGTTTAGAAGTTCAACTATTTGGTTGAAAATATTATTCTTTTCCAGATTCAACCATTGGGTTGAAAATAACCATTTTTATTACAAATTTTACTCTTCAGCTGAAAATTTAATTCTTTTTTTGAAAAGCCATATTTTCTCCCGAATTAAACATTTTTTGATACATTCTTCTTTTTGGATAAAAAATTGGTCCTTTTAGATAAAAAATCCACCTTCTTTTTCCGTAGAACAGTCTTTTTTCATTTATCATCCTTGGTTAGAAATGAACTTTTTTGATGAAAAGTCAACTGTCTTCTAAAAACCAAACCTTTTTAGCTTGCAAATTCAACTTTTTGGTTGAAAATTTAACCGTTTTGTAATTATTGCCATTTTTATTTGATAATTTGACTATTTGGTTCAAAATTAATTTTTGTGGGTGAGAAATTCAATTATTTTATTAAAAAATCGACTCTTTGTCTTTAAAGGTCAACTATTTGGTTATAAATGCAACAGTTTGTTTAAACATTATTATTCCTTTTCAAATTTAACTATTCGGTCCAAAATTAAAATGTTTGTTAAAATTTACCTTTTTGAGTTTAAAAGTCAACTATTTTCTAAAAAATTAAACTTTTCAGGCTGAAAAATCAACTCTTCTGTTGAAAATTATTCTATTTTGGTAGAAATTTCATCTTTTTTGGTTGGAGATTCATCTGGTTTATTGTAAATTCGTCTTTTTGGATTGAAAATTCATCCTTTTGGATTGAGAGTTCATTTTTTTGTAGCAAAGTAATATTTTGTGTTGAAAAATCATCTTTCTTGGTTGATAATAAACTTATTTGTTGAAAATTCAAACATTTGGGTTACAATTTATTCATTTTCGTTTGAAAATTCGAACATTCTTCTTAAAGTTTCATCTTTGTATGTTGAAAATTCAACTATTTTTTTAAAGATTCAACTATTTTGTTGAAAATTCATCTCTTTTATTTGCAAGTTTAACTATTTGATTGTATATGCAAGAATTTGTATTGATTTTTTTTTATTCGACTATCCTCTTGAAAATTAATCTTTCTTGTTGAAAGTTAACTAGTTTGTTGTAAATTCATATTTTCGGATTTAAAAGTCAACTACTATTATCTAAAACATTCGACGTTTCAGCTTGAAAAGTGGACTTTTTGAAATATCTCAAATTTAATTCAATATGGTACATACATTGATTTTATCTCAAAGAATTTACTCCCCTATTATTCCCCTAGTTTCGCGAAAAATCACGCTATTTTCCCTGTTTTGAGAGAATTTTGGGCTGTTATGTAGGATGGGTGAATAAAATAAAATTATGGAAATCAAACTTGGAATTATACGGAAAATTAGTATATTATGACCATGAAATAGTATAATGAATTTAGAGGTCCAAGTACCTCAAAATTTTTTTTCGTCATTTCCGTAGATTTTAACTTATTTATTATAAGCATAAGTTGTCGTTTACAGAACGTTAATTAAAAAGCTAAAAAAATTGAAGACCTACAAAACCATTTTTGAAAAATGGACATCATACGAAAATATGAAAAATATAAAAAGTAAAAACTTTTTAAATCACACTTTGCTAACGCTCGAGTTGAAGGTTTTCATCAATCGGCGCCAAATTTATTGTACTTTCTCAGGGTCCTAACATACTACTTTTCCATATAGTTCCAATTTCGATTTCCATAATTTTGGTTTGTCGACCCATCCTACTGCGAAGTCTGATACATTAACATCTCTGATATTTTTAATAAACTATGTTGCAATAGGTTTTCAAAATACTTATTTTTCAAATGTAGTGGTTTTGCCGATTTTTTTATTTATTTCTTTTTAAAAGAATCTTTGTAATACATGTAGCTTGACAGCTACTAGTGGCTTAATAGTTTTTTCTGCTAATTTGGTTTTGCACTCTGCTTCCATGCTTTACGTCTAACACTCGTCATCCGGATTTCAGTCACGTTCAGAGAACCAGTTTCACGTGTTGACTATAATCGAATCCAAAGGACGGTGAACTTCAGTGGTATTGTCCTTGGTGCACGCTTATTGGATGAGAACAACTAGCGGAAAACTCATCATCTCGAGCCATTCACGTGCGCAATAAAAGAAACCGAACGAAATGAGGAATCGCAGCAATATCACCTTTTCCCCCTAGAATGTGTCATCTGCCGATCTTTGTCTTCCCTTTTCGATCTTTCTATTTTTTTGCATCCCCTTGTATTTTACTTCTATTAACCACAAGTGTTATTCCTTTTAGTTCTTCATTAAGAAGAAAATTGTCTCATTGATCTACGAGCGTTATTTTTACGACAATAGAACACAAAAATTTGAGTAATTTCAGGGTCCCCTTTATCTAGAAACTTTTTTTTTTAAACACACATCACTCTTGCCAGTTTCCTTCGTACTAAAATTTGTAATAGATATTCAAAAAAGGTATTCCTACCAAAAGAATCAGTTAAATCTAAAATTAAATTTCACATGAATCTCGGAAAAGAAATTACTATTGACAGAGAAAGGAAGTTAGAGGCCGTTCAACTGTCTTTTCAAAAATTCATCTCTTTGACTTGAAGATTCAACTATTTGTTTAAAAATGCAACTTTTTGCGGTTAAAGTTAAATTTTTTCCCTTCAAAAATTTAACCAAATGATTGAGAAATCATCTTTCTTGGTTGAAAATTCAACTTTTCTGGTTTAAATGTCAACTGTCTTCTGAAACATTCAACTTCTTGCAAATTCAACTCATTCATTGAAAACTTCGACTAGAAATATTCAGCGTCTCATCTTCAATTCAATATGGTGCCTATATACATTAGTTTTATTTAGAAACATTCAATTCCCTATTTTCATGAAAAATCAACCTGTTTCCTCTGTTTTGAGAACTTTGTGTGATGATCTGTGACGAAGAATGGGAGGAGTGGAAGAAGTTTCCAAAACAGCGTGACTTAGTATTTTAACGGCCCCGAACTTGCTTTCTCCGTCAATAGACATTTCTTTTCCGAGATTCATGTGAAATTTAATTTTAGATTCAACTGATTTTTTTTTCGTAGGAATACCTTTTTTTAAATATCCATGACAAATTTTAAATACGAAAGAAACTGACAAAAATGATGTGTGTTTTAAAATACATAAAAAAAAAGGTTTCTAGAAATAAAGGTGAATACAATTGGTGTAATAACACCTCCACTGAGAGAAGGTGATTATTACGCACATCGTGAATCTTGAACCGTCTCAAATCAGTAATTGGAACCAGTACTAGACTTGGTCACGTTCTGTGTATCAAAGGCACTAATATGGTGAGAATGCGGTACTGAATGACAGTCGGGTAGACAAATCGAGGGGGAGAAGAGACTTTGCACGCGTTTATTTTCTTTCCTTTATGGAGCGACATTTAGCACCGCCGATTACCCGCTCGCAGAATTCTCACCACGTCCGCCAGCAATTTTCATGAATTATTGTCGCACGAGGTACACAATACGTAGTACATACTTGTAGTACTTCCTGCACTATAGAATGAGATATACAATTTTCGCAGCCCACTTTTTTCTGCCGCGTGTCATCAATTACTTCTGCAATTATGTTTTTTAGTGACAGTAAGGACAATGTTAGAAGTGAGAAGATTTGAAACTAATTATGATAGGGCAGACAGTCTCTATACTAGAGAAGAAAAGAAGAGGGGAAAGAGAAAATGCTCACTTCTCCTCCCTCAATTCCTCTCTTGGGAAAATAGTATGACGGACGGACGGACATCCAACTGAAACTATGAAGGCTTCTTCCTGGGGCTACGAAACACTACAAATTCAGAAAAAAACTAAATGTACTATCAGCTCTCAGTGTACCAGTTTCTGCTGAACACTTTACAGAAAAAAAAAACAAAGTGTGAATTACACACTACTTTCAGGAAACCATTTACCTGCTACGAAAATATAAGCCACACCTGCAGAAAATCAGACTGAAAGAGAAGCTTCAGGCCTAAATAAACAAATTTGACTCATTTTACTTGTTTTCCAACCACTGATATCAAAAAAAGAAAACTATAACATAGCAAATTGTATTTCTTATTTCAATTTTACATGCCAATAGCTTTAATTTGAGCCATCCCCGTAGAAAATCCGACTAAAAGAAAAGCTTCGAGCATAGGATCTCGAATTTCTCAATCCCTGGCATAAAATTATGATGGTTTCCTATCCCTAAAAAAGTAAGATGTGCAAGCTCCTTCAAAAAATCCCAGGACCACTTTATGACACCCCGCTGATAGATTATTGAGCTGTACCGTTGCAGGGGCATCTTTCGCAAAAGTCGCAAATTTTGTTAAAATCTATCATCAGCAAACATACTAAACGTTACCTAAGTTCGTAACGTTACTTCCACTGGAACCCCCACCCCCTGTTATAAAACCGTAGTTTTTGGCGTGACAACCTCCCCCTCGAATTGGTAACGTAGTTTATGGACGGCTCCTAATCTCGAATTATATTTTTAATGAGTCCCTGTTTCTTGTTTATCAGATTTAGGAGCTTGTGAGGACATTAGCACCAACTTTAAGAACGTGCCTGTAGATGCTCTTTTTTGAGATTGATCTCGTTCTCACGTAGGTTCGGAACTCCCTTACCCAAGAATATCCACTCAATATATTAACCGGAGTCTTATCCACATCCACCGTGAGCCTTTTTCGCGGACAGCTCCTCCCGGAGTAACAAATGTCTCTTTCTCGTTTCTCGTTCTCATCTCGTCTCCGACATTGTCACACAAGCACTCGCCGATAGATCTCGTCTCCTCTTTCCGTTTCTCGATGTACCAGGAGAAGGCATCACCACACGTGTCCTTGCACCGATAATTGAACATACATCAAGGGCCAGACGACCGGCGGAACGGCGAAGAGGGGGACAGACGTAGATAATTCCGCGCGGAGGCAATTTGAGGCTTCTTCGGCGGCTTGGACGATATAAATTCAGTAAACGCCGTCATTAGGGTCCAATCCGAAATACCGGGCGTCTATTAAACCTGGAACTAAGATAATTATCTGTACTGTCGAGCCGAGAACCGAGGCCAAGCCTCGGTCCCGCATTGTTGCACTTCTTGCACATCCTGTCGCACTTTTCTGCTTTCTGTTTTATCATCGGCCTCTCTTCTCCTTCGTCTTCAGAGATCTTTCCTTCATCTAAGGAGCCGTCCATAAACTACGTTACCAATTTGAGGGGGAGGGAAGTCAAGCCAAAAACTACAATTTGTAACAGGGTTGGGGATTATAAATCTGAACAAAGTTTGCGAATTTTACGAAAGATGGCCCTCGAATGGTATAGTTCAATATTTACTGAAGGTGTTTCAAAATCCCTTTAATATTTCAAATTTCACACTCTTTACCCTATTCCCCTCTTTTTCCTTTTTAAGGAATTCTTTTTTGCTCTGATTTCGAGAAACTTATTCTTTTTCTCATTTTTTTCGCTTAATAGTTCTGCAGATAGTGACCATTCTTAAAAAGAATTGTGAAAATCTTGTCACAAGCAATTTTATTTTACTTTTAAAATACATGAGCCGTCAAAAAAGGTTTGAAAGATGGGAGGCATCCGCATGCTATTAAGCATTAAAGAATCCATTTCACAGTCAGACTTTGCAAGATATGAAAAATTGTCAGAAACAAAAATTGTTTATCTCAAAAAGACATGAATTTTCTTGGGACTAATTTTTGATAAGACGCAAAGCTTTTGTTTCAGTCATAGAAAATAACATTAACAATAAAAAATAAGAATGTTTCCACGCAGCGGGCAGATTTTTAAAATAATATTTATTATTACTTTTTATTAAAACTTTCTTTAACGAAAATTTGATGGAAGTTATTTTTTCACATAAATCATTCAACTTTTCCAATAATTATTACCTTATTTCAGTACATAAAAATGCCTCCGTTCGTGAAACGAAATGCATACCTTACCTTATCCGCCGGACTATAAATGCGAACTGCATTTATGAAACCCAATAAAAAAATCCAACTATTTGTGGTTGAAAAAAGTCTACTATTATATTTTTGGTTTGGAATTTATCTCTTTTGGTTAAAAATCGTACTATTTTTTTTGAGGTATGTTGAACTCTTTTGGTAACAATTCCTTTTTTTTCAAAATTCATAATTTTAGATGAAAACTCATTTCTTACGTTGAAAATTTAACTATTTTGTTGAAAATTCAGCTATTTTTTTCAAAAGTCGTTTTTTTCGTTCGAGAATTAATTTTTCAACTAAAAATTTCACTTTTATTTTCGGTTAAAAATTCATCCTGTTTGTTTAAAATGAAACTTTTTGTAAATTAATCTGTTTTATTGGAGAATTCACTAATATTGTTGAAACTTCTTTTTTTTAAATTGAATTCTACTGTTTTTGATTTAAAATGAAAATCTTTTTTAGATAAAATACTAAATATTACATGTTTTGTTGAGAATTCATTTGATTTTGTTGAAAAATCAACTATTTTGTCGAAAATTTAAGTTCCTTCTAAGTCGTCTTTTTGAAATGAAAACTCAACTTTTTGGTTAAAAATTAAACTATTTGCATGAAACTATTTGGTAGAAAATTAACTTTTTTGTTTAAAAATCATATTTTTGGGTTAAAAACTCAACTGTTTTTTAGGCAACTCATCTTTTTAGCTTGAAAATTCAAGAATTTGTTAGAATATTAAACTATCTGGTTAAAAATGGAATTTTGCCAAAATTAAAACTTGACTATTTGGTTAAAAATTCATCTTTTTGGTTGAAAATTCAACTAATTGGTTGAAAGTTGAACAACTTTGTTAACAATTCAATTTTCTAAAGATTGACATCTTTTGTCGAAAATGTTGAAAATTTGTTGGAAATTTATCCTTGATAAGTTGAAGATTCGACCATTTAGTAGAAAATTAATCTTATTTGTTAAAAATTCATCTTTTTAGTTCAGGATTCAACTACTTGGTTAAAAATACATATTTTTGGTTCAATTTGAATGGTTGAAAATTTGTTTCTATTTCGTTGAAAATTAATTCTTAAAACTGAAAACTTGACGATTCCATTGTTGGTTCACAAAATATACTTTTCAGTTGGAAATTCATCTAATTAGTGTAGGATTCAACTATTTTGTAAAAAATTCGTTTTCTTTCGCTTAATAGAACTGGTTGAAAATTCGTCTTTTAGCAGAGACTTCGTCTTGCATGGTACAAAAGACTTGATTGAAAATGAACTCTTTTGTTAAAAAATTCAAATGCCTTCTGAACATGTTGTCTCTTTGGCTTGAAATTAAATTTTGGTAGGACTTTAATTTTGATAAAGTCATCTTTTTTGGTCGAACATTCAACTATTTTGTTATAAACTCGTCCATTTGGACTTAAAATTCATATTTTATGTTATAAAAGTCATATTTCTTAGTAGAAAATTAATTTTTATTTTTGAGAAAAAACCGTCTTCAAAACAATCCGTCTTTTTGGCTTGAAAATGTAACTATTTGATTAAATTTGAAGTGAAACTACCGTCGTAAACGAGAAGTGGATGTGGGGCGGATAGCCCAAAATTGGGAACATAGTTTATGGACGACCCTTAACTTGTTTCTTTCACCTGCCTTCCGCGATGTTAATGTGGGCAAGGAGGATTTCTGTGGGTGGAGGCCGCTGAGAGTAGACGGGATGGCACCCAAGAATCCCAGCACAGCTGTACTCACGAGTTAGCCTCATGGTAAAAACGTTAAACTACGTTTTTTGGCAGGCGTTACATTTGTCGGATACCTTCTACGGACAGCAGACCATGCGAAGCCAGCGAACCTTATAACCACCACCAAAAGCCCCGGGAATGTCGTACAGTTGAGAGCCGGTACAGGCATACCTCTGTTACATACAGGACTCAGAATCACTTCAGAGATCAAAAATAGTGTCAATAATCGCATGAATTTTGAGAAATAGTAGCAAACTAGTGTCATTTAATTAAAGAAATAATAAAGTAAGGGATTAACTATTTTTGAAGTCTAGTACACAATATACATTATACAATATACATCTCCCATTAAATCGCGTGAAATCCTGTCGAACTTTTTAAAATACCCTGAAAACTTTGAAATCCGTTGAAATTCTTCAATGCCTAAAATCTGTGGAGATCCTCTGAAATTCTTGGCAAAACTCGACAATCTTTTTGAATCCCTTGAAATCTTTGAAATCCCTTAACAGCCGGAGAAATTTCTTGAAATCTTATCATTTTTATTCATATCTTATGAATCCCTTGAATCTGGTGAAATCCATGACAGAAAAAACAGCGGGTAACTCAGGTAACCTTTCCGTGGTGAATCAGATATCTCCGGCAGACTCCGCTAGAGGCAGCACGTTACAGGTCGCTTCTTAGATAGCCCAAAAGTCCCTTGAATTTTATTTTGTTTCATTTACTCCCTATAGTTCTCCAGAAATGCTTTGAAATCCCTTGAAATCTTTTAAATATCATTAATATTCTGAATAGCTTTTTAAAATCCTTTAAAACTTTCTGAAGTCCTACGAAATTCTTTGAAATCCCTTAAAAGTTTTGAACTTTGTTAAATTCCTTGGAACATTTTAAAATCTTTTTAAATCTCTTGAATTTGGTGAAATCCCGTGAAACATCTTTAAATCTGTAGTATCTTTGACAATCCCTTCAAAACAGATGAAATATTTGAAATTCCACAAAATATATCACATAAAATCTGATAAAGCTGCTTGAAGTCCCTTGAAATATTTAATATTTTCTGAAATTCCTTGAAATCCCTATTGATCCCATTAAATTGAGTAAAATCCCGTAAAACATCTTGAAATCTGTAATATCTTTCAAAATGCCTTAAAAAAGATGAAATCTTTGAAATCCTCTTAAACACCCTCTGAAATCCTGTAAAATCCCATCAAATCTAATAAAGCCCCTTGAATTCCCTTAAAATATCAAATATATTCTCAAATTCCTTGGAACCTTTTAGAACATCAGAAAAGCTTTAAAATTCCTTGAAATCTGTTGAAGTTTACGAAGTCCCTGAAAAACTCTCCAATTTTTTAAAATCCTTTTACATCTACAGCATTTCCGGATAATTTTATGAAATCTTATAATTTCTTATTAAATGCTATGAATCCCTCGAATATTATAAAATTCTTTGTATTCCCTTGAAATTTAGTGAATACCAAAAAAACTCCTTGAAATCATCCGAAATCTTACAAAAATATTTGAAACTTCTTATAAATTTTGTAATTCTCTTGAAATTTTCTATAATCCTATGAAATTCTTCATTGAAATCATATGCAATTCCTCGGAATCTTTTCAAGCACACGATATTCTTTAAATTTGTTTCAAGGCCATTTGACCCCATAAAATCTTATGAAGCCCTTAGAAATTCCTTAAAATTTCATTCCATTTTATTTGCTCCCTAAAATACCTTGAATTATTTAAAATCTTTTAATATCTTCGATACCTTTTTATAATACCTTGAAATGATTAAAATCTCTTGCAATTTCTTCGAATCTTGTAAAATACCCTAAAATCTCTCAAATCCTTTGAAATTCATTTCAATTTTTTAAATCTTTCAAGTCCTTGGAGATCATATAAAATCAAGTAGGTTTGGTAAAATCCCTTAAAATACTCTGAAATCCTGTTGATTATTTTGAAACTTGTAGTATCCTTTAAAGTGTCTACAAAAACTTGGAAATCCTCTGAAACCAGATGAAACTTCTTGAAATATCTTGAAATCCCTTGAAATTCTCTGGAATCCCTTGTAAACTTTTAAACTAGTCTAAAATTATTGAAAATTTATCAAATTCTTTCGAAATCTTATAAATCCCTTGAAATATTTTTTTCATCATACCTCAATCGAAAATTCGACTTTCGAAGCCTGTGGAGCGGGTCGAAAATCGAATTTTCAACCCTAGGGAAGAAAGTGACAGATAAATGCAAATGGCGTCGCCATTTGCATTGATCTGTCACTTTCTTCCCTAGGGTTGAAAATTCGATTGTCGACCCGCTCCACAGTCATCTCAAGTCGACTTTTTTAAGATGGTGGATGTTATTTTAGAATTAGTATCTTTTTTTTTAAATAGTAACAAAATAATTGCATTTAAAAAAAAAATTGTCATAACGTGTCAATAGTGGCGTGAATCCGAAGCCTGCTGTTAGGACCTGACTTGCTCTTTAAAAAGTTTCCGTTACATTCCAAAAACTGTATTTAAAACCGTATTCAGAAATTAAAAAACTTTTCCTTGCTGATTGACAACTAGAAAACATCAGCATCTCGGATCAGCATAGTAATAATATTAATGTACTGATGTACTGATCAGATCCGATCCTTTTTAAGCCGTAGTTCTCTAGAGGATACAATATATATTGTACCTAAAGTACTGAACTTTCAAATGAACGAAATACATTTTCGCAATTTTATTTTATCTCGAAATATTGTTTCCAAATAAAAAAATATATGCATCATAAGTTTATTTTACAATTGTATTATTTTCAATGTAATGAACCACAATTTTTCCACTGTTTCTACTTTAAAAAGCTATCAATAAAAAGTGTCCATTTGAAAGGTTCAGAACTTCAAGCGCATCAATATATTGTAAAAATCGATTGATGTAATCAAAATCTTAGCTATCAGACGTTGTAGAGTGTAGAGCCAATCAAAAACTGAACGCACAATAAGCCAATTCCTGTTCAAGTTTTCAGAAAATACCATTTGTGTTGTTTCCATAGCCTTAACGATAATTTAAACAAAATATTGTATTCCTCCACCTAATCATCTATTAAGTTTGTGTACCATATCAACATCAAAAAGATGGTTTGGAAAAGGTATTCTTAAACGCTAATATTTATGCTTGACATCTTACTTCCTTCTTCCGTAAAGGTAAGGCGCAACGGGAGAGCCAAGAAGATAAGAAAAGTGAAAGACCAATGGTCTATTCGAAACGCTATCTTCGTCACCGCGGGCTGAACGCTTAAATATAAATTTCTCAGTCAGAGATCCGATGCAACCGTTGCACATAGCTCATGGTAAGGAGGATAGCTACGGAATGCAAAGCAGATATTTGAAATTCCATGGCTGCACCTATCCCACTAGATATCATGCGAAGGCAATACAAAAGGGTGCAACTAAATGTCGGTTGTTCGTAAAGACAAAGCATTCTATATGATCGCCTATCATCTATAATATTCGTTGTTAGAGTTGAGATACTGAGAAAAATTAATAATTTTTGCAACATTACTTGATTGAGGATTGAACCTTTTATTGTATTCGATGATTGAATTAAGTACTGGAAGGTGCGGTTCCTTTGTTGAAATAATTATCAAGTTTAATCTCTGAGGAAAATGTTGTGCAACACTGTATCATAATTCCAAAATCTGGAAAAATTGATGTTCATAAACTAGTACTGTGCGCTTTAAGCAACTCATCGTTTAACAAATGCCAAACAAACAAAAACGGTTAAATCAGCCAATTGTTAATTAAAGAAATTCAGGTACAAGGGTTTAAAGAAATAAAAGATCAAAAACAAATAATCAGTTAAGGAATGAATCACCTATGGTGAGGAAAGGATCGCGTTCGCGATCGTAAAATATTTAATCATTTCCGCACTTTAGGTGATTAATTCTTTGACCGATTATTTGTTTTGATCGTTTGTTTCTTTTAGCTATTTAAACTGAATGTATTCGATTAGCCATTGACTTTAAAAGCAATATTCAGTATTATTCAATATCATCAATATCCAATTTCATGATCTTCGAAATTCATTATCCATAGGTATAAATCCAACAGATGAGAATTTGTACATACCAATCGGCCAACTAAAAGTTCTCTCTAATAATAATCTGCAATTTCAAACGGATTGCAACAAACCATCATCTTCTAAACTTAATGGAAAATATCAATCTTTAATTTTATTCAAGTTTATGTATTATCAAGTTTTATTTGACTAGAATAAGTAGTAATGAGAATAATGATTCATTATTATCTCTACCCCATCCCAAATCTGTAAAACTAACTTATTATCTTCCTTAGGTAGGTGATTGATAAAAATTAATTTTCCTAGAGCAAAATACCTACTTCGTGATAATCCATACTTCCAACAGAAATATTGATCACTTCACACAACCAAACTACCAAACCAATATTTCCAAAATAAGAAAACTTTGATTGCTTAAAATATAAGAATACATGATAAAACTAATTTTCCATTCCGCAAACTTCAGGTCACAAGCAACTGTCGATATTTTCTAATCCTCACGTGTGGGAATGGGACTTGTCCTTTGGGCAAACCATAATTTTCTAAACTGAATTGAGAGTATAAATCATCGGTTTTATTTTAGTATAATCATTATTATCATTAGTACTATTTGGCTACAATGGTACTTTGCAAAAATCTGTACTTCTAACCGAAATATTTACCACATTACAGTCAATCTACCAAACCAATATTTTCAAGACAAGAAAACTTTGATTGATTTTAAATGATTAGAATAGATGACAAAACTAATTTTCCATTCCGTAAACTTCAGATCACATGCAATTGTCAATATTTTCTAATCCTCAAATGTGGCAATAAGAATTGTTTATGGGAACAGAGCATCATCTTCTAAGCTTCATTAAAAACGTCAATAATTTTTTTCATTTCAAATTAATCATTGTCATTAGTGTCATATGACTAAAATAAGTAATGAGAACAACGACTATCAACAGAAAAAGCCAAGATAATCACACAATATTTATAACAATGCAACAATGGTCTTCTTTTAAAAATCAAACTTCTTTATTATTCCCATCCTTTCCCAAATCTGTAAAACTAACTTTCCATCTTCCAGAAGTTTCGCAGCTGAAAATCGAACAAAACTATAGCTAACATTCAATTTTCCTATAGCACAATACCTACTTTCCAATAATCTATACTTTTATCCGAAATATTTATCACTTCAAAACCAATCTAGCAAACCAATATTTCCAATTCCGTTCGCTTCTTGCCACTAAAAAAGTATCACGACAGAAAAGAATTTGAGGTCGAAGGTGATTACTGAAGACTGGTCGAGGACGGTCCTTGGCTAGAGGCTCGTCGAGAAGGAACGAGAGACGTAAATCTACGAGAGGAGGACAAGAAGTCAAGGAAGAAGGTGGCTGAGAAGAAAGAAGGGTGGAGGATCTAGTAATTAACGAAGCTGTTGCGATCGCAATCTGGCACACGAGCCGCCGGGAGCGCAAAACCCTTTCGAGAGAAAATGAGAGGGAAAATAAGGAGGTAAAAACGCTAGAAAGAGGAGAAGCAGAAACGTGGAGAATAGAAAAGGAAGAGAGAAATAAGGAATGAGAGGAAGAGAGAGAGAGAGAAGTCGCATGCCTAGAATATTAATGTAGCATCCCTCATTGTCTCAGAGTTCTCTCACCCATGGCACCGGCGCTATACTCTATCCTTTTCTAAGATCATCTCAGTTACACCTACCACCTTTCACTCCCATCTGTTCTACGACCTCCTCCGTCGGTAATCCAACACCCTGAACTAAGTATTTATCAACAGTGTGGCCGCAAGCTAAATGGGAAGGTAGGTCGTTAAGTTGAAACTGTAGTGCCGACGGCTGATTAACGTACTGATTGTGGACAATCGACAACACCCATTCCCACATGTGAGGGTTAGAAAATAGTGACTCTTGCTTGGAACCAACAGTTTACCAAATGGAGAATTAGTTTTGACATCTATTCTGATAATTAAAATCAACAAAACTTTTCTTGACACAATAAAAATTTGATTGTTTCAACAAAAGACGAGTTTGGCTTGAAAACTTCTCTTTACAAAAGAAATTACTGAACGAAATAACGAATATTTTTCAGAACGATTCAAGTGATATTGGCCTAGAGCCTAGAGTGCTTAGACTTTTAGACTTCCCAGCAAGGGGCCGTCCATAAACTAAGTTACCAATTTTTTCAGATTTAGTTTGTTGCTGTAATTAAGCTAAGACAGCATCACCTATAGTAATAAATTGCTTCGTACTAAAGTGTAACGAAGACGAGTATAACCAGTACGCAAGTACAACTAAGCTATTCCTAGTTAGACGCATGTTGCATATAAGGCAAAATTGAGAGAGTATGCAAATTGTAGATGGTAATGAATGCCCTTTAGATTCGCAGCTACGTCGAGAATACGTCGGGACACTTGGTACAACCCTTGATACAAGGACAAGTTCTTGAGCTAACAAGTCCCTTGTGCTCTTCACGCATGGTATACCGACCAAAGTAACGACATAAGTACATGGGGGTCTTTGACTCCACAGATTTCGACTATATCAAAACGAGACTCTGATTATTCTCAGGTACTTTAAGCTCCTTTGGTTAAATCAGTAGCAATTAGTCTCGAACATCAAGTAGACCATCCAGATCGAAATCTGCTTAAGCCGCATTTGGAAACTCAAAGAGACGAACACTAGTGCTATTACGTAGCTTTAAAGTTCTGTGAAATATCGAATTTCCAAACAAATTTGAAACCCAAATTTCAACTGCTTGGAACTTAGAGGACCAAAAACTATGATATTGATTTGTATGCGTCTTGATGAATCAATAAAATTTAGGAGGTTTGAACTATTAGCAAGAAATCTTAATAATATCTCTTACACTGAACCAGCCAAAAAAGGAAAAATTGAAAATGATAACATGCAATCTTAAATAATTATTCATAGGGTATTCCACATTTTTTTCTTCGAATTTTCATGTTTATCCCCGCCCCAAATTTTTTCAAATACACACGAAAGTGAATGCGTATTTTTGGTTGGAAAAAATTATATTTAAAGGTTCCGCAAGCCCCACACGTTTTTCCCATAAAAAAACTTATTGCACATTTTACTCAAGATCGTCCATATTAGGTGTATCGAGTTGGCCCTCGAAATTTCTCTTCACAATTTGCCATAGAATACGAATGAAAAATTACTTTTTTAATTTCACTCCATAACTCTATTTTATAGGGTCCGAAAAACCCGCATAAGCGAAAAATTGGGATTTGCGAATTTTTGATGCTAATTACTATTTTGTTGCGGTTTATTTTAGTATAATTTGTTTCTAATATATCAAATATTACGTTATATACTGATAATTAAATTTTTAAATAAATTGTTTAGATAATTTATGATTTTTTATAGCAATTTTCTCTTAAAATAGACCTAAGAAGTTCAGTTTTTCAAAATGTTTCAACTTTTTAGTTAGAGCAAGGCAAAAATCAAAGTTATTAAAAATTATGTTTAAATAATGTATTATTATTTATCAAAATTCGCGGTAGTGAATAGCTGCCAAGTAAAAAAGAAATGAATATCTTTTTCCGAAAGAACGCTAGTTATCGTAGCCCACAACTTTCAACCGATTAGTCTAAAAATGTCAGGATAAATTGAATATGATGAAGCTCCAGGAGGATTTTTCAAGAAATTTTGATTTCATTATTATTTCTGTAAGTATTTTAGTTGGGATGTTCAAAATTCGATTTTTCACTAATTTAATAACAGCTGGAACCTAATAATTGTATCAATTACATCTAAGAGATTTCACTATGCTTCTGTCAGAGGAGGCTCAAAGATATTTTTTAGGAAATTTTGATTTATCAATTATTTTTCAAACTTTTGCACTTTAATTGAAAAAAATCGATTTTTTAGTAATTTAGACTGGTTGTGATAATTATTGAGACCAATCAGAAACTAGCGGTTCCCTGAATTTCCGTGCGTGGATTACAGCAGATACACACTTTCCTTCAAAGTATGCTTGATGGTCAACATTCCCGCACGAAATTTTGTGCGGGAATGATATGATTCCCGCACATTTTGACTTCATCCAGAATCGGCCATTTTCTGCTCATTTTTTGGTGCATATACTGAGAACTTCCCGTACAGTGTTGCAAAACATAATTAATTGAAAATTATTAACCTTGGTTCTACGCATTAGCAAATAAATATGTTTGAAAAACTTCTTATTCGCAGCTTTTTATTAGCTGATCCGTAGGAGATAACCCAGTTCTAAGAGAAAAGTTGTTTTAAAAAGCAATCATTTTAAAACCTACAAAATAAAAACAGAATTGTTCATTCTTAGTAATATATTTTTCATTTCCAAAATTTTGGTTCTACAAACTACAGTCTACTTTAACATTTAATGTTTACGACTTTCTTCTTTTTTTTTAAGCAAGGGGATTTAAAGAAATCCAATTTCAAGAAGTCAACTTTAGATTTTCAACTATAGAATACATTTATCTTTCGAGTTTAGTTTCTCGATTGAAAGGTTAGCAACTTTTTCGCTGTCAAGGTCCTTCAAATTCTCGTATTCCTCACTGTTATCATTCTACAAATATTTAGTTTCTTATCAAACCTAGTTATTTCACGATTTTTTTTATTAAAAAAATCTTTATTGTGAAATATTGTCTGAAAATTCAGTTTTCAAGTTGATGGTCAAGGTGAAATTCGCTTTCTTACTAAGTCATTATTTATATTTTAAAAAATACAAATACTTTCAGCCGCATTTTATTAAATACAATTTAGTTACATACTACACGAGATACATGAATTACCAAATAATTAAAAGCTGTTAAATAGAAAAGAAAGAAAATTAAAACAATATGGAACACGCAACGAAGGAACTATGCACTTCGCAAAAATTAGAATATATAAAAAGATATGTCATCCAGTACAAAAATATTCATCAAAAACTTAACTTTTACTAATTTTCTTTCAATTACAAGCAAATATATATAATATAATTAATTATTATTGTTTATACATTTTTCTAGATTTTTCGACAAGCTAAACTTTACCTAAAATAATCTAGACATTTTGAAGAGCGAGTTTGATCATAATAAACGTTAATAAAATATAGCATAAAATGAGATGATACAATTTTTTGGTAAAATCAGTAAAGTTTATATTTTCAGCAACAATGAACAAAATTAAAACCCTTTACTAAAGGTTTCAGGTATTTTTACTTCTTGTTTAATCTGTTGTTAAATCTAAAAAAAGTAGATAATCAAATCTGACTTTAAAAATGTTGACTGAATTTGTGTGAAGCAGTGATTTTATAAATTGTGAAAAACTTTGTATTCATGGATATTTTTTTTATCCCAAAAACTTTTAAAATTTTTTAAATCTTTGAAAAATGCCTTAAAATATTTGGGAATCTTTTGAAATATTTGAAATCCTTTAAAATCCCTCAATTCTTGTGGATGAATTCTTTGGATATCATAACATCCCTTCAAATCCCATTGATTTATATGAAATCTGATGATATTCCTTGAAATTCAATAAAATTTCTTCAATCTCTTGAAACATTCTTGGAATCTTTTAAAATATCCTCAAATCTTTCAAACTCTCATATTTTTTAAATCTTTGAAAATACCTTAAAATTTTGAATATTTCTTCTAATATTGAAAATGCTTTGAAATCCCTTAATTCTTGTGAATGAATTCTTCTAAATTTCATTTTAGGAAAAACCCCATGAATTTTGCACTTAATTAATAAGTTCTTTCTGTATTACAACTGGTCTTAGTTTATTGCTAATTATATCAAATTCGGTGAGCCCAGACACTTCACAAGGAAAATTAATATTTTGCAGGATCAAAAAACTTCTTATCAATGTTCGAAATTTCATTAAATATTGAAATTATACCTCTATTTTTTTAATATCTTCTTGCAAAATGGTTAAATCTCATGGTACCTAGGCTAATTTGTCGCAGAATTTTATTCTACTTGTTCTCCCTCTTATTAAAAAAAATTTTATTTTTTGATTTGGGAATATTATTTTCTTATGCGTCAGTAAAAAACTAAAATATAGTTGAAACTTTTTTTTTTATTTCCTGTTTTTCTACTAAACTGTTTCTATTTTCAGTTTATAAATTATTACTTATTGCGAAATCTTAAACACATTTGTATTTGTGTCGAATTGTAGCAACGACTGTTATTATTCTACAAATATTCCGTTTCTTGTCAAATCCAGTAATTTCACGAGTTTTTTTTAGTACAGAAATCCTTATTTGAAAAAGATTGTCTTAAATTTCATGTTTTAAGATGACGGGAAAATTGGCTTTTGCTTTCAACTAAGTAAGTAATACTTCCATTACATATATTAAAGATTATTAATTAAAACTTATTGAAAATAAATTAAATAAATATAAGACATGCTGTATATCACTTTAATTAATTAAAATATTATTTATTGATTTTCGTAACATGCAAATGGTGCTCTATGACGTTTTTTATTTATTTATTTACTTGACGTAACGAATTACCGACTGTCCCATACGTTTCTCTGCGGCTTCTTATTTTTAATCAAAAGAAGATACCTCGCTAAAATTTTAAAAACGACACACAATCTATCAAATAACCGCTGCCTCGCCCATTTAAGCTTGCATTTTGTTTAAATAATGCAATTTAGTTTAATTTTCATAATGGAATCTACTTGAGAACAGGGCTTTAGTACCCCTAGCCTGTGTCAGTCAGAGTACTAAACCCCTGCTTTTAATTACTTCTAGGTTAAAAATTAAAAAATTACATTATTTAAACAAATCACAAAAGAGTCTATCTAGCTTAGCTGCAAATATTTTATATCGTTTCATAATGAAACTTCATCTCACTTATATGAAATTAAATTTGGAATAGATGAAAATGTTTATTTTTGTTTTTTAAAGCGATGATTCCATGTTGCTGTATAGGAAATGAGCCAATGTAAAATTAATCATCGAAAAATTGTGAGTGTATGCTTG
>CAKNXH010000061.1:1124255-1174703 GCA_932178445.1 Andricus quercusramuli | reverse complement strand
TTCTGCAAAATTTTCAACGGCAATTTGTTTAGAACTGTTTAAGGTACCACCATGAATTTTCTCAGATTTTTCTTATTATTTTTTCAATAAAAAACTATGTTCCAAAGTTCACTGTCTTCAAAAACTGCTAAATTTCCCTACTTTTTAACAGATTTTCGGGTCTGTAAGCTATAAAAAATTTATTGGCATATTCGTTTCAGGCTTATTAACGTACAACATTTTGAACTCTAAAATGATCCTTCATTCATTGAACTACCATTTTTTCTTCACTTACTTTTTTAACGTCAAAGTCAGAGGACTCGAATTTTCTCGCCGATAGTAGAAATTATAAAAATAATAAGTAGAATTTAAGATTACGTTGTATAATGGACTCAAATAAGTAAGAGCAGAGATTACTACATTAAAAAAGGTATCACTCTTCTTCTTGATAAAGAACAGTTCTGCTACAAATCTCTTAAACTTATCGAGCTCATGGTGTAAAACGAATATATGTTTTCAATCAAACTGATAATGAGAATTCGTGCTTAATTACATGGAGAATAGACATAAGGAGAACAAAGTACTGTACATTGCCTTCACCAAAATAACGAATAAAATAATTATAATTATATAAATTTGCATTTATGTAAATAGAAACTCATCCATTTACGCAAATCACATTTATAGCACTGTGGTAAAATAATGTAAAATGACAAATGTCAATACGCGTGCCACAATAGCGCCATACTGCATAATCGAGAAGTATTGTAACCATTTTCATGCGACAACGATGTGCGTAGTTTCGGGTACATTACTTTGGTCTCCTTATGTCTATTCTCCGTGCTTAATCATATTAATTCATCACACTTAGAGAAGTTGTCATGGAAAAAAAGGAACGTCCTCTTGCCTTTTTTGTTTTGAACGACGTGAATATATTTTTTGCACGAACACAATTATTCGGCTGCCAGATTAGGTGAAGCTGGTCACATAAGGATAATTTTTTCATCATACCTCAATCGAAAATTCGACTTTCGATGCCTGTGGAACGGGTCGAAAATCGAATTTTCAACCCTAGGGAAGAAAGTGACAAATAAAGTTTGAGAGAGAATTCCATTTACGTCAAGAAACATCCTTTTTCACAACAGGAAATTCCTCTCAGTGCAAGTTGAATCAATCCTAAATGGTGTTTTAATACTCATTTCACTCAAAATTCTTTAACCTGAAGACACAACCTATCATGGAATGGTATTGAAACAAAAACTTTCACATCTACATTATGATATAAATGTCAACTCAACTGTTCTGCGAAGAGATCTTTAAGTTTTTTTCATTTTGTCGTTAATGTGTGTTTGACCAATTCCTCAGGAAATATTGAGAAACAAAGTAGCTTCAATGATGTCAATATTGAACTCCCTTCCTCCCTTACTTATTTTTTAAATTTCAACTAGTAAGAACTGGTTCGCGCTTTACACGTGACAGGCTTTACTTTTTTATATGATATTTTTAACGCTGCGTTAACAAGAATTTATGCAGCTATTTTATTCTAAATTAAATGGTTGGAAAACAAGTAGATGTATCTACCTGAATAAGCGTTCTTCCATAAGCCTGGGATGGAAAGAATTAAACTGAAATAGAACATCATCCAATTTATCTTTCGGTAAAATGATGAAAGTAGTATCAACGTATCTAAAGTATATGTGAATGGTAAAATCCAAATTATTTGCAAGTGTTGACCCTAAATCCTGCATAACAATGTCAGCTAAAAAAGGTGATATGAGAGAACCGGTTTGAGTCCCATATACTTGTCTGTTTATATTTGTATTCAATTGAAAATCTGTTTGTTTCATCAAAAATATTATTTCTTTTAAAATTCACTCGAAGGTCCCCCTGTAGAATTTGTAATGTTGATCCATATACTTGAAATACTGTATATCAGCAAATATATTGGAATATTCATGAATAGAGATCAAAAATCCAAGAAAACCATAATGTGATTAGAAGGAACTGTTCTTTAACTATTATGTTTTTATGCCCAAAAGAATTCATCACTTAACTCTTCGGTACTATTGAAGCTTCTTTAAATCTTTTGAATAATATAAAATGAAAATTGTGCAACGATGACGTCCTTAAAACTTATGATATTTGAATTGAAAATTATTAACTTTGAAACTGACTAAAATTCAAAGCAAGCAATTAAGAATATTTGAATATAAAATAATTGGATTCAAAACTGACTATTGAGGCTTTCAATATGACATTTTGAAAGATTCAATAATTAATTTACCCAAAAATTTTTAATATTTAAATTTGAAGCTACAACAATGTGAAATTGGAAATTTGAAACTGGAAACCTCCGAAAATTGAGAAATTCCAAACCAAATATTTTTTAATTTAAGCTTTTGAAGCACAAAAATTTCAGTTTGCAGGCCTTCAAAATTACACTGTTTCAGAATCATGCATTTAAAACTACTGTTTTGAATTAAACTGAAAGAAATGTTGAAGATGATCAATTCATGTAGTATCAAGTGACATTCGAAACGATTGGATAGATTTTGTTCACTAAAAAAAAAGTAATTGCTGTCAACAAAGTCCCGTCATTTTTACTGTCAAAAATTAGAGAATTTTAAATATTGTGTACCTTCGAAAAGTAATTGTTCAAATCACACTTTCAAAATGTTATGTTTTCTCAATGGAAACTTTCCAAATTATTGGATTCAAACTTCAAGCAGTAAAAATTAAACAGTTCGAAGCTTCGCTTAAGAGTTAAAGCATTTTTAAATTAGAATCTTGAAACTTCAGTCAATCAAAATAATAAATTTTTGAATTGTGCATCATGATTTTTAAAGTTCAGTCATTCTAATGTAAAGTGGAAAGTTATATAACTGCCACCTTCACATGACAGAGAATGTCAAGAGATAAAAAAACACGAAAAGTAAACGAAAGCATAGAAGCTTCAATGTCGACAAAGTGAGTCAATGAATTCGAATGTTATTTTTATCAATAATATTTACACATTAGCAATGAATACTTCAAAATGTTACAGCCGGAAGTCAGCAATGAACTTTAATTTATCAAAAATGTGTCTGAATTCAAGCAGGACATTATCTGAATTTCTCCGAGCAAATAAAAAATTTATGTAGTGTATTTTTTGCAGAGTTTAGGGTTCAAACCAAGTTTTTGTATATTAACATTTGTCTTAAATGTCCAAAAGAAGTAATTTCTTTATTCTACTTAATTTTATATTTGTAAAAAAGGATGAACATGCTTGTCTTTGAATATCTTCAGTTTCAAGCAAAGAAAAATATCATCATTTTGTCGTTATGAAAAAGAAACTTACTACTAAAGACTGTACCTGCATAGAATTCCTCATAAATTTTTAGCCCATAGGTGAAATTGCATAGATTTCATTGAAACTGAAAAGACAGAGAGAGGACATTGGAAAAATGAAACTTGAATTTATTTAAATATAATCTTATGGATAAAAAGGAAACACTGAATAGAGATGTCGAGATTTTCGTTACATGCTTCATTTAGGATTTTATTTTATAAACTATCGATTGATTTTTTCTTAAGCTTGCCTCTTTGCAACTGTGCTTGCCGTGAATGTAAATACATGGCAATAAATCCAAGCCGTTCATGAATTCGTTACTTCTGTTTCGTTGCTTCGCGTGGCTCTAAAATGTATAAGAAAAGTCGTAAGCGTTAAGGAAAATAAGAATATGTATATAGGTATGCAATGGAACACTTACAAGCATACCTTGCTTGGGTAAAATTCGGCTAAGAATCAAGCTGTTGGAAACGTCTGCGGCTGTATATTATGGCAGAGGTGGTGCCTGTTTCCGTTTTGGCGCGTTGCGAATATCTACTTTTTATACCCCGCTGGGAGACAATGATACCCTCCGATCTGATACAGTCGTGCCATTTCGATGTCTCGATTACATCGAATCGGGTGGATCATTCTGACGTGAGGATAACTTTGGCACTGGTATCATCCTACGTCAATATTACTGCATCCGATCTAATCTGAAACAGCTCTGACTTCGTAACTTCTGTTCTAAATTTTAAATGTGAAAGTTTTCATATTGAGGCGACACGGCGTTATATTGATAGCCTTTAATGATGAAAATAAATCATTGTATATAGAAGAGCTATTCACTGTTAGAAAAATCAGTATTAAATTTAATGCAAATGTATATAAAGTCATTTGCATACAAGGGAGTTCAAATTTAATATACATTAAAATATAAATAGCTGTCAACTTTATATTAAATACATTATATAGGTCAGTATAGCAGCATGCTTGAAAAATCAAAGTGTTCTTATTTCTTCAAGTCTTGTCAAACCCGTGTGGAAATTGCCAAATGTTCGCCCAATTACAAGCTTGGCCCCAACTTGGAAAATTATTTCATGGCTACAACAGGGTTAATATCTTGAATCTAGTTTAAACCAGCTCTGTTTCACTGCTCTTGATTGCAGCGCCATGAACTTGACTGTGCATCTGTTTTCAGTCGGGCTCCATATTCAACCTCTTGAACACAAATAGATGACAAATAGGTTGGTTTAAGGTTGTATTGGCGAGTGTTTTTGTGATTTCGTCTGTATCAATTATTAAAGTGTGATTCAAATAATCAAAACTGCCGACAGTGGAAAGCTCTCGTCGCGTTCGGAGACATCGAGCATTTTCCAACATTCGAAGATTCCAGAACGAAAACGAAAGTAAGTAAATAAAATGCTCTAGTATTCTCGGTAACAAAATGATCGTTACAGTGATTAACGATAACATATTGTTATAGTTTAATTTGAACTTCAAGTCAAAATTTCCAATTTTTTCATTTTACTGGAGTTGTTCGTGAAAAATATAAGTCCACTGAGGATGACGTCTTTCCTTATTTCGGAACGGTCTTCACTAATTCCAAAGATTGGGATGGCAATCGAAAGATGAGGCGGGCGACGAATAATCCGGTTCAGGAATGAGATTTTTCTTGAAATATTCAGCTACTTGAAATATTTCTTTTGAATAAACAATTTTACCTTTATACAATTTTTACTCATTTTTTTAATTTCAAAAACAATTTTTTATTTTAATGTGGCTGAGACTAGAAAAATTACTGAAGCCAAGTCAGGGCCAAGTCGGTCGGTAAGTTAGGCTCTGGCCAGGTTAGGCTCTGGCCAGGTTAGGCGTTTCATTTGTGGTACGGTCCTGTCTAAATCCCCAATGTGGGGCCAAATTTTTCCTATTTTGGGCCCAGCTAGCGCCATGACAATTTTTCCACACAGGAATATTCGCAGTTGGAGTAATAATCTAGAATTCGTCGATCGCATTGCTTTTCATCATCAAAGTGCAGCATACATGAGGAATTATCTGAACGATTATCATAAATGTATATGAAATTTAATAAACACGTACCTAACTAGCGGTTTCATATGCTTGAGATATTAGTTTTAATATACATTGGTATTTTAAATTCAATACTATTTTTAACAGTGTTTCACTGAAACTAAACTATCTCTGAATCAATATTTTCTTCTACTTCTGCTTCTTCTTTTCTCAATTCTCTTTTACTCTTCTTTCGCCATAATCATTTATTGCCTATTTCTTGTCTTCATTATACAAGAGATAAAAAGAAACTCCTGAAGAAACTTTTGTATGTAATGAGGTTTGCATTCTAACAACACTTTTCGCCTTGTTAGAGATGAAAGTCGCGACATGGTTAACGTACTCGAAGAAGTCAGTTTTTCAAGCTGTAGTAATTATGATAATTTCATATTTCTACAGGAATTATACTATATATAACAAAAATTGCAGTTCATTAAATCACGAAAATTATTATCCCTTATGAAAATTCCTTTCGTAGACCAGTTTTTATTATACTTTGAAACAAAGATGAAAAGTGTGGACAAATACATTCTACAGAGATAATTTTATAACCGAGCTTCTAGTCGCTGCGCAACATCTGCGTAGGCAAGCAGTAAACCTGATCTTTCTCCTTCATTGTATCATTGAAGTAGTAAAGCGATAGTCATAAAATATATTACACTTTTTTTATTCGTTTAATGCTCCACCTTTGAGTACGAATGTGAACATCTTGATGTGTTTGTATAAAATATTAATAAATATTTTAGAATATTTGTAGGGTAAGCATTATGTTACGTATGTCAAGTTACTTGAAGTATAGAAAAATAAAGAGAAGTATGTTTGATTAGATACTGCTATATCCATATGATGAAAAAGACCCAGTTGAAAAAAGGGGTTAAGTGGAGATAATCATTAGATTTTTTGTTGATGAAAAAGTCAATTAATTCCACTGGATACTATAATGACAAAAAAATGTACCGAATATGATTCTGGGTGTATGCCGGGCTGAGTTTTTTTTCTGTGTAATTCAAAAATAAACATTCTCTGGATGGAAATTCGAGATTTTTCAATAAATAAATAAAATGGTGTTAAAATGTTATATTTTTATGTGAAGGAGTCATGCATTGCTTAATGGCTCTGGATATTCAATCATTTCCTTTGTCTGTAATTCAAGTGAAAGTAATTTAATAATATTACAAAAAAAAATCAATTATATTTTTTTATATTATACAAAAATTGCAAACAGAAATTCCCTGTTAATTGCGCAGTTTTGATATCTTTCTGGTACTTTATTTCAGTCGATACGACACCTACAGACTTTTATTTAAGATAGATCATTATTATCTCGTGCCATTTATGTAAAAAAACAAACCGTATCTTTCGAGAATGAGAAAAATATAATTCCATTATTTGTCTGATCCTCAAAAAATTTTGTTCATCATTCTCAGACGTAGAGAAGCCTGGATTTCAAGATCTCTTCTTAATTTATCACCCTTATGTTGTCATGAACACATTTTTTTCAAAAAGTAAAATACAACCTTTCATGCCACTTGCGTCACGAACTATCAATTTCTACTTGGTGAATGTTTATTTTTCGTTTACAGGAATATGGCACTCAACCTGAACAACTCACATATATGTACTTCTAATCTATTTATTTCTTAAGAGGTACAATAACATGAATAGTCACTATACAGATTACTGCTTGATCTAGAATTAATTATAGCTGAAAAGTGAAAATTTACATTGTCACGAATCGAACATTTAGTTGAAACATATCCTCTTTACAAGAAAGTTTCGTAGTTGAATAATTCAACTCTCATCAAGGTTGTTTTCACTTGCAGACACGGTAACTACTTTTGAAATTCCACTGCGTGCCATCTTCCAGAAAGGTAAAACTGGATCGTCAAAGAGTCCTCGCAAAGTTTTGGAATTCATTTGTATTTGAAGTGCTTAAATAGGTATATACGTGTGTCAGCGTCATCCATGCATAGATAAAGCGAATTCACCTTTGCAAGTGCAATCGTTTGAGCCCCTATGCGATTACAGAAACGTTCTAAATAATGGTATGCTGAATATGAATTTAAATGTAGTACGACATTGAAGTCGAGAATAATTTAGTCCAGAAATGTACAAATTTGAGAGTATAGTTTTTCTATCAGATCAACCAATTAAAATGAATAAAAATATGTTCTCAAATACTTCGTCAATAAATTCGCTCCTTCAATTAATTTATCGACAGTTTTTTACAATATTTTGACTTTACTTATCATTCCGCTCAGTGGATTGAAGTGAATAAAAATTGAAATTTTGTTCCTTCATCAAATCACTCATACGTGTAATTTAGCTACCGTGTGAGCTCAGTAAGCGTGTAATATATTCGACATGTGGCTGTTGTAGAAACTTGATATCATGCATGTGTTCTTAAATACAGGCAAGATCTATCGATGGCGAAATATTTCGTCAGGTGGAAAATGTCACTTCTCAGCAGGAAAATATTTCTCTTTTCACTGGCATTTGCGGCATATGCAAGTCCCTTCTCATCCTTTTTATTCAACATACTTTTTCTGCTATCTGAAAGTCTTCCATATGCTGATCTTCTGCCTCCAATATAATTAAAGTGAATTCTGAGAATAATAATTCTTATTCGAATTTTTTTTTTAATGTTTCATACGAAAATTTGAAAATCGTTGATTTACCCATATCTTTGAATCTCAGTTTTGAAAGTACCACTTATCATTTTTGATAACAAAATTGTCAGAGCTGTGGTGCCTTTGTTGCAGTTATATGCTGGTACAAAGGAAACCTGCGGACCGAGCGTGCAAATGCGGCTCTGTAAGCAAGGAAGGCGAATTTGCACCAGCATCGCTCTTAACCGCACACATATAAATGCAGCAAACTGCCTTCTAAACTAAGCCACAAGCAGAAGCCTCAGCCACCCCTGGCGAAACCAGTTCCACTTTCCCTCCCCGTAAAGTGAAGCCCCTCATTTTCTTCCACTCATACAGCTTGTTTAGCCGCTGCACTTACCCCATAGGCATGGTGCATATCACTCGCTTATACACCAGGAGGTAAATCCTATACTCATCATGCTCCTCATGTCCACATAGGCCACATTTTAGTGTAAAACCGCAATTCCACAACAGAGCGAAGCCCACAAACCGAGTTAACCAAACCAATATAATGCAAATAGTTCGCTCACTAGAAATATTTCCTTTTGTGTATTAAGCATTTAATTACTACTATTCAGGAGCATCGTATTATTACTTTGAAATTTCATGTACACACGTTCAATTAAAAAAAAAATAATATTTTATTATCATATCCTCGAGAAAAACTACATTGAAACTTTTACATTTCTGCTTTCACTCTATATCTTCTGCAACGTAAAACTGCTCAAAATCCTAAGAATGTTTAATAAAATTGTAAAGTATTCTACGACTTCCAGACTCTTACAAAACATTTAAGGATATGCAGACAGATTTCAGAATAATAATCTATAGAATTGTAGGTTATTTTTAGATTCATTAGCAATACTTCAAACCAATCGAGTGGAATTTGTTACCAAACTATCAAGAATGTTTTAATTTTCAGGAGAGGAAATTTTTTTTTTCAAACTCGAATTATCAAAAAATTTAAAAATTTGGAAGTGCTCTCGAGATTTCATGGAGCTCTATCAATGTGTAAAAAAGAACTTAGTCAAAGTAAATGATTTTTTTCACAAATATATAATTCTCATAAAATATATCTGTAAAACACCAGAAGCAGATTACAAAACATACAGTTTTCAATGTGAACAATACATTTTTTTAAATCATTAATAGAAAATAAAGGCCGTGGCTACGTATTCTGGAATGTCGGTATAAAAACTGGATTCTTCATGATAATTTTTAAATTTCTCAAAGCTTTAAAAAAATTATTTTCTCATGAAATCTTTCAAAAACTCAGAGCGCAAACACTGCTAGGTGATTAAAAAAATATATTTTTGAATTGTTAACACATTTTGTTTAAAAGTGAGAGATATGGAAAAATAAGGGCACCATTCGATTCCTCTAAATAAATTACATAATGTCTATGTATTTCACCATTTTTCATGAACCCAATTGGTAAAGTTTTATGAATAAACAATTACAAGGTGTAGAATTTATATTTATAATATATACCAAATCGGGCGGAGCAGAAAATTGTCCAACACATGGAGTGTGTAATTTTTCACAAGAACTCGAATGCCGCTCTTAGTTTTTCCGTATGTCGCATATTTAAACAAGTTTTTAAATTAAAAATGGTGTAAACTTTTTAAAAATTAATCTTCCGTTCATTCATAGAGAAGTCGTCAATTAATATTGAAGAGTTTTTAACCAATTAAACTGATATTGAAAACCGTGGCCAAAATACATTTAAAAAATCAGAACTTTCCAGAAGATATAGAAATATTCAAGGACAAAATTTAAAATATGTGAAAATAAGTCTTGAAGATCAAATTCAGAATCAGAGAGCCTGTTAAATTCACCGGCCATATATTCAATTGAAAAACCAATTGATAAGTAAAAAGTACAGTAGAATCGAAGATAACACAATTTTGAAAAAACGTGATATTGTTTAAAGTTCAGCTTGGCTTGTTTTTCAGTCGACAGATTTGAAGCTGGCAAGATTCACCTTAAACACAAACCAAACATTCAGGTCAGGCGAGTTTCTAGTAGATTGCGAACACGGGAAGAATACACAAAATAATTACTCACCCGAAAGCGCTAATCCAGTGAATCTAGACGTTTGTTGGTATTCAGGTAATTTGTGAACCAGCGATTCTTCCGCATAGGGGTGCTTCGTAAGAGATACCGTTGTTGATGAGTATAAGATAATCTTCGAAAACAGTATAGTTGTTCCAAATGATGAATTGTTTCAAATTACCGAATCTTTCTCCTGATTTTATGGCAAAGATTTGGTGTCCAAATTTGATAGTAATTAGAACTGGTGTTTCCTAACTTTACAATCCAACTAGTAGATCCATAGATGATCGAAAGTAAACATGCACAATACCAAAATTATAATTCACTCCAACGATACTTGGTGCAAGCTTCAACATACGTAATTAGAGTATAGGTAATGGAAAAAAATATCTGGATTGTGACTATTAGCTAATTTGCCCTTAAAATACGGACTGACATTGGCCCTCCTAGCTACTGGATTACTTGCGTTTGAAATTCATACTAAAACAAGCCAGATTTTCATGACCATGACATTGTTATGAGATGGTTAACTTTGATGGAATACAATAAACAGAGCAGTTTTTCCTTTCAGTGGTGCTGTTTGATCGTATCAAGAAATGCTCAATCGATAACGTGCCTTCTGAGAAATGTGACAAGAGTTTTAGAGATCATTGATTCAAATCAGAGAAAGACACTGAATGAAATAATTATATATTTTTTATCGTACATTATTTTTCCTTTAATGAATGACAATTAATTGATTTTGATTCTTGTTTGTTTACTGGTCGTAAAAATCTCATTGGCTATTTTCCTTTGATCAGCTTAATTTATTTTGCTAAGCCTTGAAAGTGAAAATATCTATTACTTTATTACATAGACTCATTTACAAGACACTCTCGTCGTTCACAAGGCTAATCTGTGTGTCTACGAAATCAGAACTAATTCAATTTACGACATCTACGAAGATTATTTGTCACACACGGAGGACTTTTATTGTCGGAGAAGAGAACATGGAATAAGATGGCGACGTGACTACCGGTGGTTATAGGTCTCGTTCTTCCATAGCTGTAGAAATGTGCTTTTGCAATGGGAAATTCAGGTGCTCCTAAAACAGAGGATGTGTGTCGAGAGGAAATTACTAACGAGAAAAAGCTGTCCGAATTTGCCAACAATAAAAACATTCCACGAGTTTAAACTCATTTCATCATTAAAATATTTTTCTCCCTATTCTTTCTACTCCGTAAATGATAATGAAAAAAGAATTGGAAGCAGCTATCTCCCATTCGCACTTCACATGTATGCGTTAAAGAATATGCATCAAGTACAAAAGATTGCGATTTGACACATCGCGTTTTTCGCTAATCTCAACTGTTTCCAAATTTCTGGTGATTCTGTGCAGATTCGAAAAATGCCCACCTAGATTGATGCGAGCTATTATACCCGAAAATAATTTTATTTCCTTTCTAGAAGAGAGCTTAAGCCAACTGGTGCGAGACTAATGAATGCATCCCAGGTGGGCCACCTCAACATGTACTCCATTGCTAGATTATGAATAGGACTGAACACAACTAATTTTGGCTTATCATTAATAATGAAATAGCATTCGCAGCAAAGATAAAATACGTTATGCCTCGTCAGAATAATGGGATTCCAGGCTGCTCCGAGCACTGATGTATTTCGTAACATTCGTGATGTGCAAACAAATTGAACCTCATTCCCGCGACATTTATTTAACGAGAAAGGAGCTTTCGCAGCTAGTAACCAATATTATATATCGTGCCGAAGAGTCCTGTCTCGTTTCAGATAATATGAAAAAAAAATGAGAACTCGACAAATATGTTACGTAAACATGTAGAGAGAAATAGCAAAGATTTTTAAATCGAAATTACAATAGATCAGTGTGAATAAATAGATAATCTATTTTCAAGGCTGCAGGTTTCTCATTTATGTATATTTATGTATATCATCTCATTATGTAGTTCTTAGTACTACACTCGTATCAGAATTTTATAAAAACTACTAAAATTTTCTGAATTCTGAAATATTATTCTGAAATTCTGCATTATTGTAGAAATTTCGGGATGCATCCGTAATATTCAAGAATGTTCTCAGAAGATTCTAAAAAATGCTAATGAATAGTTGCAATATTACGATTCACTTAGCATTGATTGATTGCTTCCAATTCTAACAATCGAATTGCAGTACACAGTTAATTTTGCAAAATTTTGATATCAGGTAAGATTACATTCTTGACCTGCAGTACAGAAATAAAAATTTGCGTGATAATTTTCTCTTTTTTATAAAAAGTCAAACTGAAGAGTATTTGGTAATGTGGAAGAATACACTGTCATTCTCTAAATTACTGTTTAGTACATTGTGGTATATTTTTTTAGAAAATTCTGAAAGGCATTGGAATGTTTCCTAATTTTCTAGATTATTCCAGACACTTAGATAATGCTGAAAATGTCTATACTTCTCTGTAAAATTCTAGAGTATTGTAGATGATCCATGAGTGTTTTTGAACGTCAACGTTGATATTTTTTCAACTTTTCCGTCAATAAATTATTCAATGCATCCGGTATCATTTTAAAAAATGTAGGAATTCTAAATTATGCCGAATTTTTCTAAATCCGTACAGAACAGGGTAGATATCCTGTAGATATTCTCAAGGATATTCCTCAGGTATCCATTGAATATCGTCAGATATTTTCTGGATGTTACGGTGATATTACGTTGAATATTTCAATATTCAAAAAGACAGTTCAAGTCCGATAAGTTGCCGTCCGATAAGTGTACACTCCCCTCAAAACGTCCTCACACGCACGGCACGCACACTAATTGGGGTTCTCCCACTACGTGTGCTATTTTGCTTATGATTTGCGCATCATTATTACGCATGCGCGTACCTAATATCGTGCTGCTAGAGGGGGCATCCGATTAGTCCGAAATTCCTGGAATTTTCCGCCCCTACAGCCCCGAAATGAGAAACTTATCGGACTTCTACTGTATTGTATGTATATCCTAGGGATATACAAATTTCCAGCCTGTTGGGATATCCAAAAATTAGGCAGAAAATATTTCTAGGATTCCCAGAGGATATCACTGCATGTAAATTAAATATCACTTGATATTCCTGTACATATTCTACAATATTTCGGAATTTCTTGGATTTTGTTGATTTTGTTAACGATAGGGTCATCTACTAAATTTTTTAAATATTTTAATATGAATTCATTTTAAAATCACCAATACTACAAGCATAATTCAAAAATAGCTTTTCTCTAATTTTTATTTGAAAAAGAAGAATATTTACCCTTTTCAAACTTGTATTTCTGTCGCAATATGCCCCACTCAGATGTGACGTTATGTGCTTTCAATATTTTCTGAGCAAGCGAGACGTTTACTCTTTTTTTTTTGAAATTGTAAGTGAATGAATGCTAAGCCTACTTTTTTGTGACTGAATGTACAAATCCCAATATTAAAAAACCTGAAAAAATATTTTTATGTACATCCAATGGCGGGAAACAAGATTTTTTTGTTAAAAACTGTCCTATTTCACACGTGCCTTTATGTGCCCTATAAAATTCATAGAACGAGTATATTGTTGCTGATTCCAACTATTTCAACGTTAGAAAATATTTTCATTTTTATAAAGAAATATAAAATATATGCTTTAGTTCGTTGCATACTAGGGCGGCTCAAAAAAATGTCAGTATTTTTGATTTGTGGGTCCACTCCGCAAAAAACATCCAGTTGTTGGAAAAACAACTGTGAATATTTTTCAAATTTTGTGAAGAAAACAATCTTGGATCCCACGGGGGTTAAACGAGCCCCAACTGTAAAAAATTTGTATTTTCTTCCAGGTTTGATGAAAAATTTCTACTTTTGCCTAATAATCATAAAAAGTGGGCTGAAAAAGTAATTAGATGAAAAAAGTATAGATAAATTCAAGAACTTTCTCCAGAAATTGAATATTACCCCTTTTTTGAGAGAATAAATACAATTTCACTATATATCACCAATATATTCAAATAATGTTCGTGATTTTTTTGCTTCGAATCCACAAAATGTTTGCAATATACACTGCTGGAAGTTCGAAAAATTAATTTTTGTTGAAAAAAGCGGTGCTTTTTAATTTCTAGGGAAGGTTTTTTTCAATTTTCCACTTGTTTTTCATTTCATTTCCTTTTCTGGCCAGTGTCTACGATATTTGGGCAAAACTTAAAATGTTTCATCAAACCTGTAAGAAAACACGATTTTTTTTCGTTCGGGGATTTGTTCAATTCTTGTGGGAACGAAGATCACCTCGTTCAAAAATTTTTCGAAAAATTCACACTTTTTTTCACCAAATGAAAGCTTTTTGTGGACTTAGCTCACAAATTAAAGGTACTTAAATTGTTTTTTAACCATCCTATTGCATGCGTATTGCACTTTAGTACTTGATAACGGCTACCAAGACGGATCCGAAAATTTAAGGTTTTGTGGTTAAAATGATAATGCAAATTTCATTCATATATAACTATCAATTTTGCAAATACTTTTATTATTTCAATCACCCTCAAGCTCTTGTTAAAATTTTTTATGAAAATTGTAGTCTCCGTTCTCCTAGGTATTGAAAAAAACCCTTGAATAATTTGTGATAAAATCAATAAACTTGGGAGATATTCAAAATTGAAAATTTTGGTCCTTTTTTCTTAACCTTTCATAACTTTGGTGATGTAAATGATATTGAGGTGTATTTTTTTCAATCATTTGTAATAATATGACGAAGTTTCGGGAAAAAAAATATTTGTTCAATAAACAAATAAATTTCAAAAACTTCTTGGATTTTCCCAAAATTCAATTTTAAACTGAATTTCTGAACAAAACCCACTTTTTACTTTCTTTAGTTTTTATATACATAACTTACAATGTCCTCTACAAACCCTGTACATATCAAAATGGGATCTCTCTTAGTTTCTGAGAAATAGTTTTAAAAAGTACGCCGAAACGATGCCTGAGATGCGAAAAACTATCTAAACAATACAGGAACAATAGAAGAATAAACGTATGCACGTACTTCAGAGAATTCCAACTCAAGATTAAAAACTGCCTAAGACCTATTGGGATATGGGGGATTTGCAAATAGATTTCAATTTTGGTTTTCGAGATCCCAGTAAACTGAAGTTCCAAACTATGCAATAATGGTTATCATTTTTCTCAGATATATGTACCAGAATGTAATTTATAACGTGGGAGAGCTGTTTGATCTAGACTATCGATTTTTTTCAATAATTTGTGTCTAAATTATTCTTTCACTTGAAGTAAATTAGTATGAAGGTTTAAAATTAAATTTGGCACGCTAAGCGGGTCAAATTTTTTCTTCAATAATATTTTTTAAATTTTTGTTTGAATTTTTTTTAAATTTTTTTTTAAATTTGTTTGCATTTTTTAAATTAATTAAAAAATTTGTTTGAAATTTTTTGGATGTTCATTTTAATTTATTGGAAATTTGTTAAAATAATTATTTACAAATTTGATTTTTACAATTCAAACTTATCTCCTTGACGTGAATTTGTATAAGAAGAGTTCTTCATAAAAAAATATCTATGAACAATATTTTACGAAGAAGTTTAAGAAGAATTGAAAAAATACATTTAAAACATTTTTTTCTTTCCCTTCAATGCGACTTCGAACCTTTTATTAGCGAGTGCAAAAAAAGGCTTCGGAGTTGTTAAAAGGCTTCAGAGTCGTTAGCTTCGGAGCTGTTTGCAATTTTCAAGTGATATAAAACACACAATTTTTAAAAAAATAATTCCAGCTTTGGGTAAGTGCTTTGTTGCATCATCCCTTCGAATTTTATGGGGAAATTTTTTTGAAAAAAAAAATTATTTTGCGCTTGTACCCCTTTTTTTGGGAGGCTTCGGAGTTGTTATTCAGGTTAACCGATAGTTTTTCCCGTGTTCTCAGATTACTTACGAGAATTTAATCAATTTCAAGATTCTGGAAACGTCCAGTGCTTTTGAAATTTGATAGAAACTACTTATTTTTCATAATTATAATTGATTATAATACGAATTATCATCTCAAATTCGTTAAAATTATAGAGGCTTCGGAGTTGTTAACAAAACGAGGGACAGATGTATAAGCATGATACATTCAGTCAGTATTTATAATCTCTAGCAAGTTAGTATTGCAATTTGAATTGCATCATATATTTAAAGAAAGTGCCCAAGGCCAATATTATAAAAAAAATTTGTACCAGTCCTGTCACATTTCAAGTATGTGAATATGTAGGGAGGGACACTGTAGAGAGTGTTAAAAATTGACTACCTAATTACAAAAAAGGTATGCCTAGCTATAATTTTGTTGTACTTTTTCTGTATGGACTATTAAAGTAGGCCACCATATGTGCTATAATCCCCTTAGTAGGTCAAAAATAATAGAGGAACATCGAATAAACATCGAGGGACATACAAATTGAAATCTATTTGAAAATTGCCCATATATGTATGTATATTGGGTATATATATTTCTATAATCGTCTAATGTCAAGAGTCTTTTTTCATTATGTTTTCTTTGTTTTTTGTTAACGCAATTTTATTTCTTAAAAAACAACATCATTGTAATCAAAGAAAAACCCTCTTTTTGAATCAGCATTAGTGATAAGGTAGCTTTGCTGAATATTTTTTGAAATATCCGCTATTACGTGGTTTCACAAAATTTTGTAACGTTTTGGTGAATTTCCGAGGATTTGAGAAAATTTTGGCGCGTTTAAACATATTAAAAGGAATTTTTTCATTGAATTCAGTAACTGCACGGGATAAAAAAAGGTTTTTGGCGGTGTGTATGTTTTTTATCATGTTTTCTTTCTTTCTTGTCATGACATTTTTTGTTTTCGAAAAAAAGCCGTTGTAATGACAGAGAAAACCTTTTTTCAATTTACATACATAATTAGGTAGTTCACCTGAATATTACTTTTAATATACGTTATTACGTAATTTCACAGACTTTTGTAAAATTCTGTGCAGACTGGAAATTCTTTGTTGGTTTTTTTTTCCACGCAGATTCGAAAAATACATACCAAGATAGATGCGAGCTTCAATATCTAAGACAATTTTTCATGTGTCTCCAGAAGAGAGTATGGGCCAAGAACTGCGAAACTAATGCATGCATTTCAGCTTAGCTACCTTTTTATTTATGCAAATTTAAAAAGGTTTTCTTTTTCATTGCAATGATGTTGTTTTTCTCAAGAATGAAAAATGCGTGGACAAATTGGGCTGCACCCACTTTAAGTCTGTGGCCCGAGGTCCAGCGCTGGTCTTTAAACGTTAAAAAAAACTTTCTCATCGAATAAAAAATAAAGATACCAAACAAGAGTCAGTATTTTTCAAATTAAATGAAAACATATATTTGTGCAAATAAACGTTAGATGAACAAAAATTTAAATATGTTAAAAATGTTAGCCTGAATCGTATTCGGAAAATTCAATCAATATTATTCCCAATGTATACGAATACATATCTATAACATTAAAACTTTCATTTATTAAGTTTTCTTAAATTAATATTGCGGCGACAGTTTCCTATCGAATGTTCCTTTCCTATTCTCAACATTTATGTACAGATTGAAGTTTGGTAACTTAGGGTATCATCGTCTAATTCTACAAGGTATGTATGGTGGAGGTAGAAAGCAACTCTAGTCTTTGTTACGACCTAGTTGGAGCCCATCTTGGATAGTACTTAACTCTAAAACGTTTCAGGAAGAAAATGTAATTAATCTCTGCTTCACGCTCGCATTATTTTGCTGAAATGTCAGGTGCTAATCAGTTTGAAACAAGGTAGAAACTTAACAGAATTAAGTTTCCTTGATATAAACTAATTTTCCTTCAAAAATTGTATATTAAAATAAGTCTAATCGGATGGAATAATCCTATTCCTTACTTACTAAAAATGATCAGAATCTGCAGCAATTATTCATAATTTAAACCATATTATTTGTAATCGCAATGGAAATAGCAGTACTAGACATATATTAATACATTTGTGAAATTGAAATCTATTAATATATTGTCTATACTAAGAAAGAGTATAAATTTCTAAAAACCGAGTTTTACATTTAGTCTGACAGTCAACAAATAGAAAACGTCGGTGCAAATAATCGTTTCACTTGGTACCGCTAGATTCACCCACCCTGCTAGTTTGTGTCACATTTTTCACGAGTAGGGAAAAAACACTGCTTCTTCGTCAATTTGACCAAAAAACCGTTTTGGAACCTAAAATATTTACGAGAAGTGTTATTGCCCGCTCTTATTTCATTCTCTGAATGTGCTCTCGATGTTTGTAAATGTATATTCAGTTTCCCATTCGGTCCTTAAGAGTGGGTCGAAATTATTTTCCATTTATCTTCACCAAAAACATAATACAAATTTCTCATTCAATCAGCTCATTCTTGCGCAAGTATTTCTAATTATTTTTCCATATACGAAAACTTTCATTATGTTCCAACAGAAAGGATTAACCGCGAGTTTAGACAATAAAAAATGCTAACCATGAAGTGGGAACAATTTAAGAATCCACTTTCGGTATCAATCAAAGTGGAAGAATCAAGACAAGCTTTGGAGAGATAAGTAGTTTTATTACAAAAATTTCATACGATTTTTGAGGATATTCAGGGATATTAATGATACTTAGGAATTATAAAAGGTATTATTCGCAAGAAATAAGAGATTTCGCAGGATCTAGAAGATTTTCAAATATTTTTGGGTAGTTCTATAGATTTGAAAGATTTTACTATACTTCGGAAGATTGTAAGGAATTTTCAATTGATTGCAATACGTTAATAGGATAACAAAGAATATTTGAAGTTTTTGGACATTTTAAAGAATTGAAAGGAATTTTTGAAAGCGATTGAAAGTTTCAAGGGATTTTGAAGGATTTTGTGGAAGTTGAAATATTCTCGGGTGTTTTCCTAGTTTTCCGAAAATATCTGCTATTACTCAATTCAACAGACTTTTGCAACGGTTTGGTGAATTGCAGAAAACATAAACAAATTTTGGGGCGTTTTAAAATATTAAAAGAAATTGTCAATTGATCTAAGTAACTGAAGAGGGTAAAAAAAAGTTTTTGGTGGCGTGCTCAAAGGCGAGCCGGGGATGGCCAGAGGGAACTTTGGAGAAATGTATACATTTTCTCATCTATTACTACACTGATGAAGGCTGGTACTTCCCCAGTATAAAAAAACAAACAAACCATATTCTTCTTAGGTTTAAGTTCTGTCCTTATACTTCCGCTCCATTGACCGAACTAGCGCGGGAAAAAATCAAAGTGAAAGAAGAGAAGAAAATGGAGAACACGTTTGAAGGAAATAAGAAATCATTTTATTGGCAAGTGCGCAAGAACAACAAGAAAGGATGTAGTAGTACAGAGTTAATCGGAATTAGGAATAGCAAGAGTGAAATAGTATACGATGCGGACGCAGTGAAAGACGGCCATAGAGACTATTACGTGACATTATTGAAAGGTGAAGCTATGAAGCAGCACAACTGCGGCATAGAAGACGACACGTCGGAAAATGCGATTGAAATAATTAGTGTCTCTAAAGTTAGGGATATCATTAGGAACTTGAAGAATGGTAATGCTGCTTATATAAATGGCATTCACGCTGAAATACTTAAATACGGTGGCGAATATATACCTCACAGGCAGTGCAAGTTAATTGATAAATTTATGTATCGAGATGAGGGAACTTTCAGAAGACTGGAAAAAAGCGATAATCGTCCCAGTA
The DNA here is from genome assembly GCA_932178445.1 of Andricus quercusramuli. Taxonomy (NCBI): domain Eukaryota; kingdom Metazoa; phylum Arthropoda; class Insecta; order Hymenoptera; family Cynipidae; genus Andricus; species Andricus quercusramuli. The sequence continues at coordinate 1,154,897 of CAKNXH010000061.1, read as the reverse complement.
TAGAAAAAGAAAGAGAGATAGAAGCAACTGCAATAATCATAGAGGTTTCAGCTCACTAAGTATCGCAAACAAACTAGATTCATAAATGATTATCAATAAAGTCATGAAAATAACAGTAGAAAATTCCTGGGAAAATCAATGTGGATTTATGCCAGAAAGATTATTTGTGGATTAAATATTTAGCTTCGGGCAAATTATAGGAAAAAATGAGGATGAACACGAAAGTCTTCAGTGTATTTGTTGATTTGGAAAACCGTTTGATAAGGTGGATAGAAGTAAGCTTTGAGAAGTCCTGAGGAAATACGGAGTCAATACATAGCTCACAAATTCAATAAAATAATATATGCAGGTGGTACAGCGTGTGTGAGAGTAAATGGGCAACTGAGTGATTGGCAAGGTGGTAAACAAGAATGCATTACGTCCTCTTGAATTTACATTATATTCATGGATGAGTGTCTAAAAATGACCCCCCTCAAATTGCGATATACATTCTCATACTTGTACCCACTGCTCTGCACGGTAGCGAGACCTGGACCTACTGAGAAAATGATAGGCGCACACTCAACGCGGTGGGTATGCAATATCTGCCCAATGTATACGATGAAACGCTAATAGACAGAGTCAGTAATGAGAGAATTTCCAAAGTATATGGTGTAGAGGAGACACTGTTTGACAAAAATGAACGAAATTTGTTGAGATGCTTTTGGGCATGTTGCGAGAATGAACGTAAAATGGTTGACGAAACAAGTGACATGAAAATATTTAAGAAGCCACAAAAACGTAAGAGCTTGTCTGAGGAAATGGATGGATGTAAAGGAAGCTAGAGAGCCATGACATGTCAGAAATGTACGTGTGGCGACAAATATTTAATAAGAAATGCATGATGAGGAGTGTCAGTGGAGTGAGAGACACCTGAAACAAAAGATCTTGAATACTAATAGGCTTGCCTTGAGAGCTTTACATAATGACTTTGTGAAGCTTTTCGCCTACGATGCTTGATAGAGAGATTGATCAGCGACCTGGGTCGGAGCATTGATACGGAACAAATGTGATATTCAGCTGAACTGTTCTTATCAGATCACTTGATTGCGTTACAAAAATGTTTCCATGGCCGATGATATATACCGCACAATATTTTTAAAAATCCAACTTTCAAAAATGCCTTTCAAATTTTGGGCTGTAACTATCTTACGCCTAGGAGAAAAGTGAGCCTTTCCTCATTTTTCATAACAATAATAATATAGGTGCTTGAAATTACAACGTGAAACGTCTGTAATTTATCATGTTTCTAACAGTAATGCACAGTTGCAATATATACGAATACATTGCATTATAATGCAGTTCAGGAATAAAAACTTAAGTAATAATTTTCTCTCAGTAAAAGTCGAATTGAAGAATATGCTTTAAAGGAATTTATTTTCCTTTGAGCGACTTCTTAACGATAGTTACACAATTGTTTCAAAGAAAGGGGAAGAATAATTTAACAAACTTTTGAACCATCCTATGCACATTCCTTTGGAAAGTACGTTTTCACTGAGAAAAGTTCTAATGAAAAAGAAAGTGTGCTTTTTCATTCTGCTCAATTGCATAACATCTCAGAGTTGGTTAAGACATTACGCATATACTTTGATGAAAGAATAAGATCATATTGTTGTATTACTCTTACAACTTCTTTATGAATGAACGAACACGGAATGGCAGTACTATATTTCATTTCATTCGTCTTTGAAATTAAATATAATAATAAGAAAGAAAAAAATGCGTTTGATGAAGAAAGACATAACGTTTCTATTCATTATTTTTGCGGTCGTTAATTAACTAGCCAAAACATGATTTGTATCACTGAAATGGCAACATAGTATTGTAAAATGACGGGAGTATGGTCAGAGGTCACAATATTATATCATATAACTTCCGAAGTTCTATATGATATTCTGATTGCAACTCGCTGAAACTACGAGATGTAATTTCCTCCGTGAATTTCCTATGAGTATATTTGAGGCTCACTCGACGATTTTAACTATGAAATAACATCGTCATAATGACATTACAAACCGCGATGAGACTTCTGCTTGTGCACGATATAGCAGGAAAATAAAAAGCCAAAGAAAAAACCTTTGTCGTTTAAAAATTGGAATGCTTCTTGTGTTTGAAGGAGTCTTGAAGATGTATATTTTTCTAATATATACTTTTTTAATATCACATACAATAAATTCCTGATTAAGTTGCGTTAAGAAGGTGCTAGGTTCAAATTTTCGTACTTTTTATACATCAAAATGTCTTTTTTCGTAAGTTTCGATATTTACAATGTACATTGTACAGCTTTCTGGATGTGATTCTTCTTTATTGGTTATTCACAAATAATAATTTTAGAAAATTTTAAACCTTTATTTCATGTGATAATTTATATTAAGGAAGTGCATCACAGAAGAGAAGAATGTAGTTAAATCTTGGTTTAAAACTTAGCTTGAATTTCATAAGTGCAATCTGTTTCTATAAATGCATTTGAATTACTTCCGGGTGACATTAAAATAAGCATGTAGAAATTATTTGGAAAATTATGTATGATTTTAGAATGTAATATATGTTACAAATTAAACCTTATCCGTACCTTCTCTATTTAATAAGATTCTCTCTTAGATTCTCCTTAGAACGTGTTAACAAATTGTTCATTTTTAAACATACTCGGCATTGTTAATTCATTCTCGCGTCGGAAGAAGGGTTGATAACCATCCGAAAAGGGGAACAATAGCTATACACATATGGAGAGGAAAAGCTCTGGCTTAACCAAATGGAAGTGTCTCATGAAAGACGGAGATTAAGAGGATTATGGTGAGGGTGCTAATATGTATCAGAACCTATGCGGCGATCGTTACCTTTAATCAAGTAAAGTCCATTTCTTACGGACTCTGCCTTTTATTACCAGACAAAACCTACAGAAAAGAACTTTCCTCCAATTGTTTCAACGTATTATTCCTTTAGTAGGACAGACATAGCTCATCAATTCAAAAAATTTATGTACAAATTAATTTTCAAAAATCAGCCGAAAGACTGATACCTCTACACTGAGAAACCCTTGTTTGTATTTCTTGTTAAAAATCACACTAGATTTCACTATCTGAACTTTGCAATGAGAGGCAAAAAGCAAATTTTAATAATATTTACTAACCTCAATAGTAACTCGTAGCTACTTAAAGAATTATAAAATATATTGGAATAAAAGTTAAAACAATTGCATTTATTGTAAAAGACATTTGAAGTATTTATTAACCTCTGTAGTAAAACTGCAAGTCTGCACTATTTACTAATTTTGGTAGGAGAAAATAGTAAATTTGTTGGATTATTATCTGTAGAAGATAACATTATTTACAAAGTGCTGTAGTAAAATGATGCGCAGGGACCGTGCGCACCGAATTACTAACTGGTTAGCAAAATCTGCTACAGTGGGAATAGTAAAAAAAATAAATACGTGTTGCTAACTTTCACACAAGCCTACCTACACACATGTTCTACATTTAACGCATAATTCACATTTATTTAAATTAAGAATTGACAACATTAGAAATTACATATATGTATATATTCTTAAAAGATAGTATTTTCTATTATAAAGCTGAAACAGAAAAATCGGGTTAGAAGAAAACGAAGGCTGGCGGGAATCGAACACGCCTCTCCGGGACAGCAGTCGGGCGATGATCCATCTACCTATAAGACATTGTGAGACTCAGAATGAAAACTTCCATATGACCTAAATGATAGAAAGTTTATTGGTTCTAATTCATTTAATCCTTAATTGATTAATATTCATGATATTTTTATAATTTTAAACAACAAAATTTTTAATTCAATTAAAATAAGTATGTAAATATTTTTTTTTATACCATTTTCGCAACCTAAAAATATGATCGGCGATCGACAAACGTCAGATGCACTCGGCCGCGCTCGGTCCAAGGCTCGATACTTTCTGCTAAATCAGTTAGTAATATTTAGGACCAAATTTAATAATTGGTATTAACCTTTGCTACAAAAAGTAGGAAATGTCCATAATTCACATCGTGTTCCTACAGACAATAGTAATTTCTTCTACATATTTAGTATATTATGTTATTTAAAATACTTATTACTTTTATTTTTTTTTTGTACAATTTATTAATTTCTCTACTAATTTTTCCTACATCGGATTTTACTACAGAGAATAGTAAGGATTGCTATTACAAAATAGGAAATCTTCTTATAAAAATAGTATAACTTATTATTTATGTATTAAAATGTCAAAATTTAAGCATTCTGCCCCCATTTGCTATCCGCTTTAGTAATTTTTCTAACCTAAAGTTTCTCAGTGTACAGATTAGTTCGAGTAGGAGAGTGAAAGGTCATGTTCAAAGATTGATATTCGAAAATCCGAAAAAAATACAAATTACAAAATATAAATTAATCTAAACTAAATAAAAGTGTCGAGAAATCTCTTAATTATATTTCAGGGTCAAAAAACTTTGTTAATAACTTTTCGCAAAACTTTTGAAAGAGCCTCAAAGGTACTCTCATTTTAAACAGTGGAATTTCATAGTCTCTTTCGTCTTCTCGTTAAAATCAGTGAGTTTCTACTTCGAAAAGTTAAGCCAGAAGTCGCCGCAAGTCTTGGAGTGTGCATGTTGAATATTATCAAAGTTTCAGCAAAGGCCCGCTCTGGTGGCTTCGGTGAAACAATAAAAATGTGACGGCAGAATAAATGCATTCTCCATTCTGAAAACCGCGCGAAACGGCCGACACCCTCGACTACGGTCCAGTGTTCACAAACCCGCACACAAACACACACATCAGTTGCTCAATTTCCTTACCCCACGCCTCTGGGATGAATGCGCCGGTGCGATAAAGCCCCCATATTAAAACGGTTAACTATACAGTTTGATATCATTATAAATTAATACAGATTACTGCGGCGTCACTTCCCAGTTTCTCTATCCACAATCATTATGATGCATTGCTCTCTCCCGAGTAAAAACAAGGCGGTTGGAATCGCAATAAGATCCCAAATAACGTCCAGGTAAATATGACCTGGTACCAAATATCACAAAAATATTACCCAAATATTACCCAAATAAATAAAATATTACGAACATTACCCAAATATTCCCAAATAGTACTAGGTATGATACAAGTCAGTCAGGCGCGGATTTAGAACGTCGCGAAACTGACGATTGTCCTCCCCCTATCCAGGATTTTTTTGAATTACTGCCACTTCTTTCTTTTTCACTGAAAAAATATTATTATTTGTAAGATTGCAAAAGATTATATATATATATATATATATATATATATATATATATATATATATATTAGGGGTATCGAAACAAATAAACTTGTTTGCGCTAAGTTCTAATAGCAATGAAAACTTTCTTTTGGGAGTCAAAAACACTCCCCTAAAGTTTCATTTGAAACAAAAAAATTTCTTCTGTCTCCGCATCGTAGATACAGCTAAAAATCACAAAAAACGAAGTTCTTCTTGAAATTTGAACAGAATTTTTTTTAGATTTAAATTATCAACAAAAATAGTCCAAAGCAAGTCAATGTATACCTTTATAGCGATAAGTCCATTAAAATATTTTTTATCATCCCTAATTGACTTTGAAGTTTCAAAAAATCGAAAAAAGTCGACTTTTTCGCTATTTTTTAGACTCATGGTAAATTTCTCAACTATTTGACAATTTAATGTGTGATATGAGTTAATCAGAATGTATTCGCGACATGTTGCAACAATAATATATAAGGAATGTTAACATTAAAATAATTTTCATTGACATTGAATGACAAGAAAATATTTAAAAGTGATATATTGCTCTTTATTTGACAATAAAATTAATTTTTGGTATATAAATTATCAGAAAAAATAGTTCGAAACAAGAGTATTTGTACTTACATAGCAAAAAATGATTCAAATATTTTTGACCCTACCTAAGTGACCTTGAAATTTCAAAATATAAAAAAATGGCCTTTTTCGCTATTTTCTTAGATTTAAGGCAATTTTTTCGACTATTTGACCATGAAATGTCTGATATACGTTAAGAATAATGTATATTCAATATTTTACACCAATAATATGTGAAGAATGTCGATATACAAATCATTTTGATTGATTTTGGATTACAAAAAAATATCTAGAAGTGATATATTGTTCTTTATTCCACAACAAAATTAATTTTCGGTATCCAAATAAGGTAGAAATGTTTTCAAGTGTGATTTGAAAAAAAAACCCTGAATTCAATTTGATGGTATGATGGTCACATGGTTGATAAGTCATATAACTTCAAGAAAATAGCGACAAAAATCGAATTCTGTTTTTTGTTTAATCCTCTACGTTATTCTGTCCGGATGAGAATTATTCAAATTACCTCCTCACTGTACAAGTATGAATCTAGGTACACTTGAAAACATTTTTACCTTATTTAGATACCGAAAATTAATGTTGTTGTGAAATAAAGAGCAATATATTTAGATATTTTCTTGTAATCCAAAATCAATAAAAATGATTTGTATGTCGATATTCTGCATATACTATTGATGTAAAATATTGAAAATACATTATTCTTAACGTATATCAGACATTTCATGTTTTTTTTCAAAACGTTCAAAATAATGTCTACATCAGGTAAAAGCACTTATGAGAAGTTTGAACAAAAAAACTTGAACATTTTCTGATACTTTTCTTCCTATTCGGACATTTAAAAATTTTCCAATTATGTTTGATATATCTTTTCTCTATGTTATCAGTATCATGATGAAAACGTTCTTTTTTCTCTGTCATTGGCAGCACCTGCCAACGGCGATACCACGCTGAAAACACCAGTTCTCGTAAAATCACTGAAGTTAAGCAGCGTTTGGCGTGGTTAGTACTTGGATGGGTGACCGTTCGGGAATACTGCGTGCTGTTTGCCCGTCGTGGGTGTGGTGGACCCACACTGGTAGTAAATATCCACCTAGAAACACTACCCGAATCGGGTAGTGAGGCAATGAACTTTCGAGTTCGAACTGCTAATCAATTTTTTTTTATTGGCAGCACCTAGATTTGAAGCAAAAAGGTTTAAATGGAAATGCAGGAAGAGAATTTACAACTTGTTATATTTATATTAGCATTTCTTCAACCAAACTTGAGTACTGTTCATCTCCATTATTTCATGGGAATTATTTAGTAACCACATCGAAAAAACATTCCAGGCACGTAACTCTTATAAAGTATGTCTTTAAACTTTGCGTCTCGTAAAAATGATCTTATTCGTGGTCAACTGAATACACGTTCATTCAATTTTGCATTGCTCGAAGACAAGAGCTTCTCTTTCGGCTTAGAAAATCACCAGCCTCCATTTGCCATGAACTGAACAACATTTTTCAGAAGGAAATACTTAACGTGATGTTACGGCAAGATCTTCTCGGAATCAACGAGAGGTGTTCTGAATCACATTCCTCTCTTCTAGGGTAACGAAGTTAGTAGGAAACTAATTTTTTGTTTTAAGTAACACGATTTCTCACTTATAATATTCCATTGGCATAAAAGCTACGCTATTCCGTGCAACCTAGTTAGTTAAAACCGAAATAGATGAGCAACAATCTTACTTTCGAGCATATTTATAGAAAAGACGAACTTGCGAAATTTGTTTTTCTAGATACAAATATTTCGTAGCAGGTTGAAATAAGTTCCACTCCGTTCCATTTTTTATTATTATCATTTTGTTAGTCTGATCGCTTTATGTCCCGTTGCATTGCCGTTAAGAACCTATTGTACTATGCCTTTATTTTGAAAATTCAGTGAAACAGAGGTTTATATACGGGCTACTGCTACTGCTAGAATATTATTTCAGTCCTTCAACATGAGGGCATAATCCGTCATCCGAATAAATTTAACCACAACCAGTGATAAACTGCGGCTGCATTCAAATTGTTTAGGAGTACTCAAATTCTACGAAGAAAAATAATAATAACCCTTTATTATAATTCTAATATAGTATATACTTAAAGTATAAATTAAAATTATTATATTGCGTGATAAATATTAATGTGAATAAAATGAAGCCTGGATGTTTGGCTAGGCGGGAGGAAAATATAGAAAAGCAGCTCGCGGTTCAGTTGCACACAATCTGTTTTGGCGTAAAACCTTCCGCTAGAAATTGAAGTCGGGTCCAAAAGTCCTGACACCAGGCTTTGAAGCGTTATTACTCGGCCAGAAAAAGTCGCAGAATGTTGAGTCTGAGACAGAAACATTCTTCAACATTATACTTGTTAAACGATGTCAGCTTTATTTTCGTCAGAAATTGTTTGTCTTCCCTGTAACATAAAATGTGTTGAAAACAGGAGAAATGACCCTCAACTTTCACCGCGTCGACTTTGAAGTCCTCCACACGTTCAAAAATTTGTACCAGAAATTGGACAAAATTCATGAGTATTCTGTAACATGTACTTAACGAATGCCAATCTGGTTTACTTGAACTTAATGATTATTTTAATTAATAGGGTTGAAAATATAAAAAATAATTGGCTCGGCTCTGGATAGAGCATACGGATCCGGCATATCTTGCCGGATTTTAATTTCCTCTCCCGGCATATTTTGCCAGATTTTCATTTTCTGTTCCGGCATATCTTGCCGGATCTTAATTTTCTCTTTCGGCTAGGCATCCCTGTGACTGGTTACAGAAATATTGTTGGTCCAAACCCCTACCCCTTGACAACGTCGCATGGGGGCGGGAAGGCACGTATGTGACTTGTCACAAAAATTACCAATCTATTACCATAATTTTAAAAATGTATGAAAAGATTGATAAATTACCATAATTTCTAAAATTTATGGAAATTTATCGTTATTTTGGGAATTTATGAAATTTTTTGAAAATTTGCTGGTAGAGAAAATTAAAATCCGGCAAAATCTGCCGGAAGAGAAAATTATGATCCGGCAAGGAATACAGATTTGTACAGATGACACATAACTTCCACCTGACATCAATATCTCCCTTTAATTTTTTATTGTCCGACATATTTTTGCAAATATAAATTTTGTAACTCCTTGCAATTAATCTAAAGTTGTTTGGAAATAAAAATAAATCATTTGGAATTGATAATGAATTCTTTGGAATTCAATTAAGTACACGATAAAATATGCCGGAAGGGAAAATTAAAATCCGGCAGAATATGCTGGACGAGAAAATTAAAATCCGGCGAAATATGCCAGACGAGAAAATTAAAATCCGGCATAATTTGCCGAAACAGAATACTCGACCTTGTAATTATTCCGACGCTTTCAATTCGGACATTATTAATTTTTATGGACCGTTCAATTTTTGAGATGGAACCACTGAATTCAGAAGTTTTTTTCAAGCTAGAGTTCACCGTAAAATCTGTATCCAGAGTCGAGATAATTATTTTTTACATTTTTAGCTCCACTAATTAAAATGATCATTACATTGAAATGAAACAAATTGCCATTCGTTAAGTACATGTAAAGGAATAATCGTGAATTTTTTCAAATTTCTGATGCCAATTTTTGAATGTGTGGAGAACTTCAGAGTGGACGCGGTGAAAGTTGAGGTTCATTTCTCTGTTTTTCGCACATTTTCTATCACAGGGAAAACAAAACTTTTTTGACGAAAATAAAACTGACATCGTTTTATAAAAATAATGTTGGAGAATGTTTCTGTCTCTGACTCAGCATTCTGAAATTTTTTCTCACCGAGTAGCGAAGCTTCAAAAGCCAGGAGTCAGGACTTTTGGACCCGACTTTAGTTAAAACATAGTGAATACACAACATGGTCATACGTGACTGATGCTCATCCATCCGTGTGCTATCCGCGCTCGAAATATCTTGACACCTGGACTCTTTCCGAGTCGATATTCACCGCGCAGCTAACCTCAATATTATTTTTAGTTACTTTCTGTACAGAAAGTATTTAGTTTGCCAGAGACTATTAGGAATTCTCCATTTTTTTAAATCGGTCAACATTAGCCCGTGCATCCAGGCCTTTGATACTAATATGGTGTTTTAAATGAAAAAAGCTCGGTTTTCAACAAAATGGAAAAAATAAGTACTTGTTATTAACTTTTTGTGAACTAAAGTTTGGAAATCTGTTGAGGAATGCCCAGGAATAATTTCCATTCCGTCATTTTTACATTTGATTCGCTAGAGATGGTATTTGTTTGAATTTGTTCTCAATTAATTATATAAATATTCGATAAGTTACAAGCTTTCAAGGATTTTTTAACAAATTTTCAACTGTTAAAAGATCACTTGCTGAATTTGAAGAATAACGTTTCTAACTTAACATATTTGGTAATGATTTGAACAATTTTGATTTTTTCAAACAATTATTCCTATGTTAACCATGAAACGTTTTTTCTGGAGTTATGTAATGACAAAATTCACGAATATTGAATCAAAAATTTTTATTAGGATATTTGGAAATTGTTCAAACAATTTTTTTTTATACTGCTCCAAGTGAAAAGTTATTATTTTCTGAAATTAATGGCATAGGTAATAAATACTGAGAGTGATATTTTTTGACAAATTAAAATTTTGTAAATAATTATATACTATCTCTAACACAAAATATCATTTTCAGCATTTATTAACTGCGATATTGATTCCAGGAAGTAGTAACTTATCAATATTTACAGGGAAGAAATTATATGAATCAATGAATTTTTGTTAATAATTACCAAATATTGTTAGAAAGATATTACTCCCAAGTTTCATTATTGTGTTCTTAATTCCAGGAAATGACAACTTTTGACGATTCGCAGGAGAAAAACTGTTGGAACATATGAAAAGTGTTCAAATAATTACCAAATATCTTGGGAAAAAATTATTTTTTAAGTTTATCCATCGCAGCACTTTTGTAGAAAAATAATAACCTTCCACGATTTCAAAGCGAAAAAAATTGTTTGAACAAATAATAATTATTCAAACAATTCAAAATGTGTTAGAAGATCTCTGAAATTTGCCACTTATCAAGCTAAACTTCAATGTACGAAAAGTTAATGTAAAGTACTTTTTTCCCATTTCTACTTCAAAAAACCGAGCATTACCTGTTTGAAACCCGTGTTAATTTCAAAACCCCGGCGTACCGGGTTGATGTTGAACGATTCAAAAAAAAAAAATTAGGGAATCATTTCCTGGAAAACAAACAAATTGGGAGTGATCGATCATCGAAAATCGAAAGTCAAATTTTCACAGGTATAAATTTAGACCACCCTACTGTTGCATTGAAGCGTGAAATATTATATGGTAGTGGAAACAATTATCGAGGGGGATCCTATTGTCTGAGGTCAAAGATGGAATCATTTCTATTTCCGATATTTTTGTACGTGAGCCTAATTTTTTGGATTTAGAAACTAGATTGCGACTCATTTAGTGACATCTGTTGACGAAATAACATATCCAAGTTTTAGGTTAGAAAAAATCAAGTATTTTTTCAAAAAATGTTTCCCCCTTGATAATTGGCTCCATCACGCTATTGGGAGATTTCGTTAGGTTGCGAAGAAAGCTGTCAAGTTGCAAAGAATTGCAAGAAAAAAAAAGTTGGAATAACTCGCAAAAAAAACTGTTAAAAAAGGAAAAATTTTGTATCCTAAAATAATTTGATAAATTATATTAAAAGAAAAAATTTGGCAATAATCATTGAAGTAAATATTTGTCTAGCAGAAATAACAGTTGGATCATGATCTTTTTGTTCTTTCTATATCATGGGTACACCTTGTTTATTTTTTCTGTTTCAATTTGGGAAGGATAGAGTTTTTCCGATTGTAAGAATAATATTGTATCCAGAATTTTCTTGATTGTCCCCCTGTGTTAGCACACAAATTTTTAACAAAGATATGTTGTAATTCTATGCTCACTCGTTAAAAACAGTTCCTTTGTCTCGGCAAACAACGAGAAGAAAGAGAAGAGAGTAAGTGAGTTTCAGTTCAAATTAGAATCATCTCGTCAGACTCTGTGGACCGAAATTCTGCCTTTACTAGTGCATTCCACCCATGCGAATAAATGCAATACATGTTGTGAGCGAGCAAGTAGGTCATATGGAGCTCCAAGTTCGACCGTCGTTTCCATCTATGAGATTATATTTAAATAATTTGAATGTAATTTTCCCCAAAATTTGAAATTAGGAAAGTAGCAGTTACTGAAGTTTCACAGTAAGTGTGGTTTATAAACTATAATAATGAAAAATTCGTTAAATTATTTGTGTCTCACAGAAACTTACTCATCTGGCTACAAATTTAACTTTGAGATTCAATATCTGAATACATGCAGGACTCAATGGGTGGCAGCGCTATAATTTCACTGAGGAATCGATATTTTCCAATTCCCGCTGGCCAGCGTTTCCTTTCTGCTGAATGAAAAATCGACACTTACATTATTCATGGGACAGCCAATGAGGAAAAAAAGTCTGAAATAATAATAATGATAATAAATATGAAATGAAATATGAGTCTGAAATAACAAGTCAAGTTGTTCAAATTCACTCTTTCAAAATAAAGGAATGTTTTTTATCAAGAGAAGCCGCATTTGTCGCAAAGAAGTATTATTTGAAGTTTCTATTCATGACAATAGGTATTACCCTGTTATCTGAAAAGCGCAATCACTATGTCCTAAGCGGCTACCATTTCTCGAAAAGACAACTAACTTCCTAGGAAACAATATACCATTATGAAAGCAAAGGAACTCCGAATGGGTCATGGCTTGTAGATATTACACCCAAAGGAATCGTAACGGTGGAATTTAACGTAGAACAACTGTTGTGAAAAATAAGAACTTGAAAATATTTACTTTTGATTATCACTTCATTCCTCATCCTTTGAGAGTCTTTTAATTTCATTTACATTTCATTAAATAGCTACAAAAAGTTTCAAATTATAACAACTCATAATGGAATTTTCGTAATTGTTGATAATAACTCAACTGGATGACTGTCCAGTAGTCAGCTTAGACATGACCCATTAGGGTGTAATTCAATAAGCGCAAGTATGGCACCTATAACGCGTTAGCCTATCGCTTCATGTCACAGTCAATTTAAAGGAAAATCTAGAGCTTCTGTGGTACAAAATTGTTTTCGGCACTGACTTCCACAACGGAAAATAAATTTAAAAATAGAAGTGCAAAATCTCTAGGATCTACCTTCTGATCCTGTCCGTAGTCAAGGTAGAAAACAATATTACATTTTTGCGCGGAAACTTATCTTTTTATCCCTGTCTCATCTAAACTCAATCATCCAACGCCCACGAAACGAAAATAGATACTTTTCTCCCTTTTATAAGAAAGAAATTGTTAGAGCGAGAGAGCAGGAATATAAGTACAATGAAGTCCAGTATCCGAGAGTTTATTTTCATAGTTACTAATTGCCAATACAGATCCCTGCATTGCGAGATACAATGGATTTCCGAGAATTTTGTTTGTGTTAAATATTCCAAAATCTCACTCGCTTCAAAGTTTAAGAGAAGATTATGCAATGCTAATTAAGGGAAGACTACATTTCGGTACTTCGACTCCCAAGTACACTTAGGAGAGCAGTCGAGCTATCAAGAAGCCTTTAAGTCTACGCCATTTCATTAATACAGAGTGAATCTAATCTCTTAAAACTAAGAAATCAGAAAATTGGCCGAAATTACAAGTAAATTGAAAATTTGTACATTTTTTGCGCAGATTAATCTTAACTAGACAAACTAATAGGGAATCTCTCCTCAGAGGGTATAAACAATTGTAATTAATTTTCGTAAAGGAAAGTATTAAATATAAATTATTTAGGGACCTTCCGTATACTATGTTACCAACTTGAGGGGAACAGGGGGCTCGGGCTAAAACTTACTATTGTTAAGAGATAAATTTTGACAAAGTTTGCGAATTTTGCTTGAATGCGGGATGAATTAATAGAATTCAATAGAATTCAATAAGAAAATCTGACCATTTTTGAAAAAAAAAACATCTTTTTTTTGGTTAAAAAAGTCCAATGTTATATGTTTGGTACTGAGTTTACCTTCTCTTTGTTACAAATTTTACTATTTTGGTTACAAATTTATCATTCTTTAGTTATAAAATCAACTATTCGATTGAAAATTGTTTTTTTCTTTAGTTGAAAATTCTACTATTTGATCAAAAATTCTTTCTTTTTTGTAGAAAAATAATCTTCTTCGTTAAAAACTTATCTTTTTTGTTGAGAATTCAACTACTTGGTTGAATGTTGAAATTTTTTATTGAAAATGAAATTTTGTTGTTGAATATCCATCATTTTCTTCAATGATGTATCTCTTAATTTGAAAATTCAACTACCCTCACAGCATGAGATATCGCCGGCATATCTCATTTATCTCCCAGAATATCCTGGGCACATCGTAGGGATATCGCGAATGATATCGTACAGGGCAGAAATCTTTAGATCCTGGAATGTCCCAAAGATGTCTCTGAATATCCTGAAAATATTAAATTAATATCCCAATTTTGTATAACAAGGATGGCCCTAATGTAAGACATCCCAATTCTATAATTTGGTATATTCTGCCACGAGTGTCAATGTGCGAAAACTATCGCACAATTATAAGTGACGCTCTAACAAAAGTCAACAATTTCTCTAAAATTTGATGCCGGATTTCAATCTATTCTTATTTAAATTATGTAAACCAACGCGATGCATAACAATTTGATTGGTTTTTGACGTAAGAACTGATTTTTCCGTTACATTCATAGTGAGAAGTCAAAAGTGCAATCTGTAATCTGAAATTGAGAGGTTATAAATGCAATAACAGACAACTCTTAATTTTTTAAGAAAGTGACTTGTCTTTTTTGTAAGTAGGCTGCTGATGGTTATGAGAATAACATTAGGTGATAATGTTTTATAATAATTATACGGAGATGGAAGTCGAAAGAAACCCAATATTCGAGATTTGTATAAGGAGGACTTTTGTCAAATGAATTTTTGTGAATCTTCAGGTTTTCAGACATTCTACATATTTTAATCGATATGCATTCCCAAAATATTGAATTCTTTCGCCGGAATTGTACATATCCCGCACAAGACATTGTGTGGATATCGTACGGGCCGAGGAGGTCCTTTATCCTTAATCCTTGGAATATTTCACGGATATTCAGGAAGACTTTGAGGACATTTCACAGGATATCCTATGTCCTGCCAAGATTTAACAGAAATATGCCAAACATAACATTTTTTATGACGGTATTATGTTAAAAACTCGTTTTTTATCTGCTAGAAAATAGATCTACTTGATTAAAAATGCAACTTTTTAGTTGAAAATGAATCTTCTTTGATTTCGGATTCAATTATCTTGATGAAAATTCAAATTTTTTTCTTAGAAATTCATATTTTCAAGTTATAACTTCAACTATTTTGAAGATAATTCACTATTTTGGCTTTAAAATCAAACAATTTGGATGGGAATTAATGTATTTTTTTTTAAATTCGTCTTCCTGAATTGAACTTTAATTTTCATGGTGAAAAAATCATTTTCTTGATTAAGAATTAACCTATTCGATGAAAAATTATTCTTTTTTATTTTAAACTTGAACTTTTTTGTTAAAAATCAAGCTACATGTACTTTGTTGAAAATACATTTTTTTGAAAGATTCACATCTTATGTTGAAAATTGATCCTTTATTCTTATTGAAAATTTATTTTTACATTCTCATTCTAATGAGAAGGTATTGGTTTTATGTAAAATTTGACTTGGTCGGTTTTCATCAAATCTCCACGTTTTGAGACCCCCTGAGCCAGAAAAAAAGGTTTTTACCAAGGTGTCTGTCTGTCTGTCTGTAGGCACGATAACTTTCGAAAAAATAATCAGATTGGGTTGTGCTTTGGCACACTTTTTTAGGGCCTAAAAAGAAAGAACAAGTTCGTTAACCAGCTATTTCGGATGAAAATTCAAAAAGTGAGCAAATTTTGAAAATTTTTGAGAACACTTTTTTTGAAGATTTGGAAATTGTATGGACGGTTGTTTGTAGTAAGCAAAAAGAGCAAAAAAATATCCTAATGACTTTTTCAGATAAAAAAAAAATTACCAGAGTTATAGCATTTTCAAAATTCCAAAAAACAAACGAAAATGAACATTTTAAGCCGAAAAACGCACGTTATGAAAAAAAGTCAAGAGAAGAAAAACGTTGATTTTTGAACAACTTACAACATTTTCATAATAACTTTTTGAATTTTTCAAAAAAATAAAAAATTTAAATTCTGATCGCACAACAAAATAATGAGAAATCAAAAATTCCATTTTGCTGTGAAACTATGCAAGATACGACAAAAGATGACTGGGCCAAAATTATACATCTAAAAAAGATCTACAAATTTGTTATTATTCACTTTTTGATATGACGCGTAGTTTTTGTTTTATTCATAAAAAACAGCATTGAAAATAGAAAAAATAAATTTTTAGACGAATAACACAAGCTACGAAAAACATGACGAAGACAACATTTGTTCATTCAAAGAAGAGGTACAAATTTTTTATCCATCATGTTTCGATAGGACGCGTAGTTTTTATTTTATTCGTGAAAATAACATTGACAGTAAAAGAAATCAAATTTTTGGAAAACTTTGGAAAAATCCATTTTCGTTGTAAGAATATATTCAAAATGAAAAAAATAACTTTTTTGAAAAACGGAAAATCTAAAATAACATTTTAACTAATAAAATTTGTCGCTTAATTTATATAATTATTCTTGATTTGAAATCAAATACAAATCGCGAAGCGCGACGCCCAAATCGCGCGCCGTAAGTGCGCTCAAACTTTTTTGTTTCTATTATACGGTGCACAGAACCGAGCGTGGAACGAAGGTTCAAATGAATTTGAAAACAAATATCGAGCGCGAAGCGCGAGTATCTGGATGAGAATGTGTTCCTTAAGGTCGATAGAACCTTGAGTAAATAAATTTCCTTTTCAGTCTAAAATAAAAACAAATTTAACAATCACTTCATATGTAGAGGTTTTGATAATTTTCTAATATTTAGAAATAAACTTTTTCTTTCATCGAAGTCGAACACGAAGTTCAAAGATCTAGAGGAATCGAGCGTAAAGCACGAAGCGCGAGATAAATATATGATCGAGCGCGAAGCGCGAGATCCAACAGTCGCGCGCCCTAGGCATCTATTTGGTTGAGAATTCAACTATTTTTGATGGAATTTCAATCTTTTTTGTTTAAAAATTCGACCATTCGAAAGTTTAACTGCTTTGTAAAAAATTCGTTTTTTTGAATTAGAAATTTCTGCTCAATGCTCGAAAATTCATTTTTATTGGCCGAAAATTCATCTTTCTTACATGAAAATTAACTTTTTTGTTGAAAATTTAACTATTTTGTTAAATGTTTCTTTATTTTTTAAGAATATGTCTCTATTGTTTCAAACAGGAACTGTGTGATTGTTAATGCAACTTCTTACCATAGAAAAACTTTGTTGCTATTGCAACTGTTTATTACAAATAAACTTTGTTGTTCATAATTAATCTTTTTCGGCTAAAAATGTATCTGTTTCGTAAAAATCAGCTTAGGTTAAAAATTCAACTATTTTGTTGAAAAAGCAACATATTTCGACTTAAAGGCTCAGGAATTTAATGTTCTTCGTATTGAATTCAATATGGTTTCTACATTAATTTTATTTTTAAAAAATTATTTCTTTATTATTCTCCTATTTCTATAAAAAATTACACTATTTCCCTGTTTCGAGAGCATTTTTGGGCAACTACACTCACTAGAAACGCAAAAAAGTACAGAATAAATATTAAATCTGTATTTAGTCAACCACTATGTTACTTGTGTGTATGTGCGGGGGGGGGGGGGGGGGGAAAAAAAAATTACGCTCGTCAACGAAAGCGGACGGAAAGTTGTTGCCCAAAGTTCGTAACGTAGTTTACGGAAGACTCCTATTAAATATGAGAAATTAATTAATTTATCATTCATATATTTTAGAATAATATAAAGCCGCCGTTGCAGGTACTCTAAGAATTATATAGGCAGCTGCAGGATAAAAGTCATTTTCAACTACATTACCAGAAATGGATTTTGGATACGGAACCACAACTGTCAGATCGAGAATAAAATCAAAATAAAGCGAATCAGATTGTCCGTCTCACAATGTGAATTGATTTTTTCATACATTCAAAACGCAAGGTGGGAAGAAGCAGAGTGAAAAAAAGACTCTTGCTGAAAGTTTGTCGTTCAATTTATCGCGTAAGCAGCCGCGTTTGCAAAATACTTTTAAAGTTTATTTGAATTCTGGATCAAATCCTCTCTCTTGAACTTCCATGCCATTTCTTGCCTTTTGCAATTTAAGAGGAGATTGTGAAACTGGTCCAAAATATGCAGTCAGTTCGAGCCAAGATTACATCTCTACTTTCACAGGTTTCATTACATTTTCTAAACTCCACCAACCACATACCACTTGTAAATTTCAAAAAATATGGAATTTGACTTAAAAGGAGTAAGGTAACGGGACAAGTATATACGCTTTGAGCAAGAATGAGATGAGAATAATTCTATTAAGCAACGAAGACTTACTTAGAATTCCTGAACAAGAATCATAAAAAAGTGCCAGTAAAGCATATTTGAAGGAACTTTTGGTATATTAAATTCTATTCATAATATGTAGATATAAAAATCTTTGGGAGAAAATTGACTGAAATGGAAATATCTGAACTAAAAATTGCACTTGTTATGACTTTTAAAAATATGTATATACAATTAGAATTTCCCGCTTCAAGTAGAATGAGTGTTGTATGGTTAGACACCAGTATTGAAATTCTAAAAAGAATAGCTATGGTAATTTGAAAGTTAAATTTGAATCTTAGTTTAAGCTCAAATGTATCAAAAAATTATACATATCAAATCCGTTAAAAACTAAAAATGTGCAAATTATCTGGTCTAGAACAATTGAATTATTGATTCATAAATTTCCATCATATGAAATAAGAACACTTATAGATAAAATACTTTTAAGTAATTAACTATCAGAGCCTTTCGTTTTCCTCAAGGAGAGTAACGGTTTTATTCTACTTCGAGGGCCATAAAATATATAATTTATAGCTCAACGTTGCAAGTGGTTAGGGCAAACCTTAAGCGCGAGGACCACAAAGCTCTCATGAGGACTAAGCTTGGCAACATCGTCTTAAGACTTTTATTGGGTTTGCACCAGTCCGAAGGAAATGTGAGTTTTATGATTGGAAACCTAACACATTGGGAACCACACGAAGAGATTTTATGAAAATAGAGGCATTCTTCTCTGAATTTCACGTCCGCGTAACAAATCTATCCATCAAATGTTGATTAAGGCAAGCGAAAATTGGCACTAGTTCGTTGTAAAACGTGTCACGTAAAAAAGGCAAGTGAAAAATTTCCTGGCCACTTATCGACGTTGTGCTTTTATCGACGATTCAGGAATAACTGCATTTTGTGCCTGTGGCCATTAGTCTAAAACCTACAATGTGGTTTAAAATTTTGTTCCTGCTTTAATGAAATAATTTCAAGTTTCAAAATATTGTGATTATTACTCTAAAACCTATAATGTGGTTTCAAATCTTCTTCCTTACGTAATAAAGTAAATAATTACAAAACATATACGAGTTTTTTTCTATGATCTGTTTTTTCTGTATTGATTTTTTTTTCATTCGCCAGCAACCGATCAATATTAAAAAACAATCTCATTAACTTAGGAAAAAATGCTATGCAATGCTGAATTTTAGAAGTGACTGAAAAAAATGTTCAGTTAATTCAAGAACAATTTCCGTCTGATATTAAATTCCAAACGTGGGTGGAAAATAAAAAATGCCAACATTCAAAATTTAAAAACTTATATTCATGATTACTGTCATTTAAAGGCTGAAAATAAGAGATATGCAAATTAAAAAATTTATATTTCCAGGCTCTAAAATGTTTCCTAAATAAGCATAGATATGAAAATGTGTGAATTTAATAATTTTAATATATTCCAGTTCCAACAATTATAATATAATTAATCAACTTCTAGTGTTACATTGTACCGATTACTTGGTCTGAAAATTTTTGGCGGAACGGAAAAAAATTTACCTAGTCCCGGATTTGAACCGGGAACTTCATTATACATGAGTGGAACATTGAACAACTACGCCACTGATTCCACAGAAAATTTTTTCTGCTATTCCCATCACAAGATGACGCGGGCGTGCATCTCATTAGCCTGCACAAATTTTGTGACTGATTACAGTTTAAATAAAGTGAGCTAGATTGTTTACCGATCCTCCGAAAATTATGAGATTATGTGATTGGCACAATTTATCATCGGAAATTGATTATTTACACTTGTCGACGAAATAATATCAACATTCTAAATTATATTCAGATTTGGTGATCTTACTCAGAATGGAATTAGTCACTTAAATTTCACAGGTTAAAAAATGGAGACCCGAGTTATCCTGTGCAAATAGGTGATCAAGAAGTTATCTACGAATAGTGACATCCCTGGTTCAAACTTAGACAGAGGTAGATTTTTCTTGTTTCGCCAAAAAATAATATACCATGTAATCGGCACAATTGAACATGAGATATCAAAGTTTCTTTAAAAGTTTACATTGAGCCTTTGAAAATCCAGGGTCATATAAATTGAAATATTAAAAATCAATCAGTAAAAATTACGCTTTGTTAGAAGTTTTAAAGAAATCGTACACTAATATTCAAAATCAAACGATTCATCTCCGCAAATTGAAGCGTGTTAAACTTAAGAATATTCAGTTACCTAACTGAAATTCTCTTGGCTTTTTCCTAAAAGAACCTTCTAGGTTACTACAAAGTATCAATAATTTTATATTATTTTTAAGTATCCGAAATTCCAGATTAAATTACTAATATTTTATTTATTTCGACTTAAAATTTCCAGTGTATATTACTTCTGTAATAAAATTTTACAAGTTTTCGAAAAAAATATACGCCTATGACTACGCTAGGCTATGCGGGTCGAAATCGGCAATCAACGCTTTTTTCGTGGTATGATTTTTTATAAATAATCAACCCTTTTGGAAAAAAACGGTTTGGGACAGTGGATCGCTAAAAAAATGTATTTCTCTAGATTCCGAAATTCACCTAGGTTATGCGTGAAAATATAAACAAATTAAAACTTTGCCTTTAAACAATTATCAATGACTAATATATTTCATTCATTCCTTCTTCACATAAATAATATTATAGAAGCAAGTGGATTTCTAATTTCGATCTATTTGTTTTAATTATCTCGTGAGTCAATATTGTTTTAAACTCAGATAGAAATTGAGGTTAATCAATTTCTTACTTTCATTACGGAATTTTCAATAAGGATATCTATCCTTTTTCCGAGCTTGTTCAGTATTAACGTTGACGAAAATTCCGTAATACTAGACAGCGCTATAATGCTGATAAAAAATTAGTGCTGTGAATTTCATCCTGAATGGAAAATTTTGATTTTAATCCGAAAAAAATTTGCTGTCTTCGATTAAGGTCAGCGCTGTAAAATGGCTAATTTTAAACATCAGTTTTTTATGTCGATAAAAAAAAATTCTAGTAATAAGATAACTTTATTCATGACCTCGTATTTTCATTCCATCGACGCTTCGTAGCAGCGCTGCCGGTTATAGTACAACAACTTTATGGTCCTGTGGACTTAGGGTTTCACAACAACCTTTCAATAGCGGTGACATTACTGATTCAAATTGTGTTTCGCTTTTCCGCGTTTACGAGCCATTTTCACGTGGCGTTATTTTACTGTTCCGGATGTACCTGCCTCATGAGAAGAAAGATGTTATCTGCGGTTGACGTGGAGAAAACTGGCCGCTGTAGTGAATTTGAAGGAGGATGTTTTGATACAGCTGCACGATGGCCAACTTAACGAGAATGCTTTAGGAATTTATACTCTACACGGAAATAGAACACGATATTCCTGAACGGATGTTTGCTAAAGCTTGAGGTTTCTTAAATGGCTGCGTCTAGTCATCCCGAATTTCGGGACGACTAGCCGCAAATCAAGATAAATGCTAGTCATCCCGAAATTCGGGACGACTAGTCTATTTCTACCATTTGGCTCGTCATCCCGAAAATAATGCACTTTATTAATTCTACTGTTTTTAACTAGACCAAAATTAACAAAATTGACAATCCTATTTTCTCCATTCGGCTAGTCGTCCCAAAAATAATGCATTTTAGGAAATTTCTCGTTTTAACTAGACAAAAATCACAAAAAATGTTAATGACCCCGAAATTCGGGACGACTAGCCTATTTTCAACATTTGTCTAGTCGGCCTGAAAATAATGCACTTAATTAATTTCACTGCTTTCAACTAGACCAAAATTACTGAAAATGACTAGACTATTTTCACTGTTTGGCTAGTTGTGCCGAAAAAATGCTAATACTGTAATTATGGGCAAGATTACGATATCCGTGGAGGCTTTCCGCCCCCACGAGGCGTTGGAAAAGGGGTAGGGGTGTTACCTGACATTATTTTTGTGACCTGTCACAGGGGTGCCTTTCCGCCCCCACGAGGCGTTGGAAAAGGGGTAGGGGTGTTACTTACATTATTTTTATGACCTGTCACAAGGGTGCCTTCCCGCCCCCACGATGTGTTGGAAAAGGGGTAGGGGGTGTTACTTACATTATTTTTATGACCTGTCACAAGGGTGCCTTTCCGCCCCCACGAGGCGTTAGAAAAGGGGTAGGGGTGTTACTTACATTATTTTTATGACCTGTCACAGGGGTGCCTTCCCGCCCCCACGAGGCGTTGGAAAAGGGGTAGGGGTGTTACTTACATTATTTTTATGACCTGTCACACGGGTGCCTTCCCGCCCCCACGAGGCGTTGGAAAAGGGGTAGGGGTATTACCTTACATTATTTCTGTGACTAGTCACAGGGGTGCCTTCCCGCCCCCACGAGGCGTTGGAAAAGGGGTAGGAGTGTTACCTTACATTATTGTTGTGACCTGTCACAGGGGTGCCTTTCCGCCTCCACGAGGCGTTGGAAAAGGGGTAGGGGTGTTACGGCCAGTATAGGCCGGCACACAGAACAGCTGATCTATATGTCACGTGATCGTTAACCAACGCGCAATAACACGCAAAATCGAACGAAAACCCGAATAAAGATGCAGTGCTCTCAATTCGGCTCCCCAACTGTACTGCGCATGCGTCGCATCGGCAGTCTCATTGGCAGTAAAGAACTTGCTTTTTGGGAATTATTAAATGTTTAAATAAATTTTTATGATAAATCATCATTGTAGAATTAATTAAACTAATTTTTGGATCACAAAAAAGTGTTTTAGAGTGCGAGAGCGAATAATTATTGAATTTTACTCTTTACAAATGAATGATTGATCCTAAATACAAAGGCAACAAGTGTATCTAGTCAAGAGTCTATAGATCACATCAAAGGAAGGTCCAATCAGAGCACGGAAATCATGGGAAAGTTTCGAACGACCTTGAGACTGCGGTGACACAGTGCAAATACATAACATAATTTGGATACGTTAAAGCTTAAAAGACTACACTTTATAAAATATAACCTAAGCCTTAGTTTAATCCGTTTTTTAACATTTATTTTTAATTAGGTATGAATAGCAGTTTTGATAATCTTCGGCTTACTCAAAAGGAGAGAAATAAAAAAGAATACATAATTTTCGGGACGACTAGGCAAATGTTGAAAATGGGCTAGTCATCCCGAATTTCGGGACGACTAGCCAAATGTTGAAAACGGGCTAGTCATCCCGAATTTCGGGACGACGAGACACTTCGTTCTTAAATACGTCATTGAACATTTGAATAATACAATTCTTAAAAATGAATTGCTCCTTCGTTTTGTATCAATTATTATTATTCTATAATCAATAAAACTTGTAATTCAATTAACTTGTATAAATATCTATTTCGTTTCACCATCTTAGGCTTTCGTAGGCTACGCCCGAAACCCTTATAACGAAGGTCGGATGCTGAAGAAATTTGGCTTTTTGAGACCCCTACGTTGAAAACTTTTGTTTAGTTCGATATTTTTCGGGGATAGCTTAAATTGAAGCTCTTTGCTTTTAGAATTGAAATAGAGAATGAAAGTTTCGATTTTGAATAATATCTTTTCTTCATATCGGCGTTTAAAAAATATGGAAATTTTGTATTTCATACCCCTAGGCTGGAAGCTTTTCTCTGAGCCCGGTTTCCCTCGGGCACAGCTCGAATTGAAGCTATCGGCATTTATAATTTCGATAAGGAATAAAATTGCCTGTGTTTCATTCTCCCTTTTTTATGCCGGTGGTTCAAAAATAAGGAAAATAAGGTTTTGTTTTTCGGACCCCTATGTTGAAATCTTTTCTTTTAGTCCAATTCCCCGTGTGGATGTCTCAAATTAAAGCTGTTGGAACGTAAAATTCCGATAATGGATAAAAATCACTATCTGAATATGAAAAAGAACAGTTTCCAACAATCATGAAAATTACCTTAAAATCCTGCATCCTATGAAACCATTCCTTGAGGGCACATGTCGACCTCTTTCGCTATATTTTGTAGTACTCATTTAATAATTGGCTTTATTTACGATGACTTTATGATTTATGGTATATTTTGTATACAAAGGAAGAAAGTTATACAAATAGAGAGGGATATAAATGTTGAAATATTGTACTGTTCATATACAATTCAAAATTGGATTCAAACTGGATCCATAAGACGGGCAATTTAACATATTTTTTTCAAGAATAAATTCATTACCTATTAGAAATCTCCTAAAAGTTAAGTGCCAACTTTTCGAAGCATATAACAAATTATAATCTTCGCAGTAATTTTCTTCAATACATAGGTTACTTAAATTCTTTTGCCCCCCCCCCCTCCCCCACGCTGCTATCATGTTCAATTAATCCCATACCCTATCGATTTGAAAAGGGCCGGGCCCTATTGAAGTTGGAACTTAGAAAACCCACTGCTCAAAAAAATGCATCCAAAGTTGGCAAGTACCATAATCTCCCGTGTTACTTTTTTTTTCGTTTAAGCGTAAAATGTCCCCTCTTTCTTCAGACCAAAGAATATATCAGGTTTGAACGAAAAGCGTGCTCTGTGGGAAATTCATTGTTGAAAACATGATTACAATAGGGGTTTCCACCTTTATTTTGCCAACCCATGTGATGCTTCAAATATTATTTCCTTTTTATCAAACCATAAATGTTATATCTTCGACATCATTACTTCCATTTTAATCAATCAACCGAAATTATGCTGGGCGCCAGACCTTCCTTGGATCAAAAACAGACAAATAATGGTAACTAAGCAAAATCTCAGAAGATTTGAAAAACATAATTTCAAGTCAAAAACTCTGAGCTTATTCTAGCAAACAAATGACATTATTGAAGTAACGACGTACCGGAATCAGAAATTTCCCGTTATTTTCCCGCTAGCTCAAATCGCAAGTACGAGGATTAGGTAGAGATCGCGGATTCGTACTGATGAAAGTTCCTTTCTCAGTAATAATAACGTAGAAATCAAATTAACAATGAACTATGTTCCATTTATGCAAGGAAATTCGTAGGATTAGTGTTTTACCATGCGATCAAAAATACAGACAATTTAATTCATTTTCATAAGAAGTTTTAACCGCGAAACTAAAAATGTGATTTCGGAATTGAGGAGATTCAGAAGCTTCTTCAAAGATGAGTGAATTATATCAATTATTATTAAATTTCCTGGTGAAATAATAAAATTTCAAATTTTAAACTCTGGGTGGCATTGCAGTTTTGATGATATTATTGAAAATTGAACTATCCTTCTTGTTGCGCGGTGGTGGGATAGGGAGCCCTGCACCGAGGGTTTCTGCTGAACACGGTTACACTACTCAATAAGCAGTCGCGGACAATGGTCCAGGGATAGTCCTGAAGGAAAAAACCCCAAGTCAAGGCGTTAAAAACCGTTCCGAAGACTGCGTGGCACCAGGGTGTGGTGTTCCATACGGTGTCTATAGGATACAAGGCCGCGTTCTAGAGTATGCAGACCTTACCCCCGCATGCGGGGCTCTGCGGGGTGGACCTTCTCTTACCCAGCGACTCGTGGGAACAAGATGACGTCGAACAAAAATTTAAACAGAAGCGCGTGTGAGGAGTTGGGAGGAGAATTCGACGTGGTGGAAGTGGTGGACGGCAATCAAAAGTCGTGGGCCAGACAATATCGAACGTATGCAGAGGAAAGCATGGAGCAGGCTCGAAAAATCTATGTGGATTTAGATGATGTGTTCGACAGTATCCAGGATTTCTGCAGCACAAAGCGTAATATGTTCATGCCTATCAGGGATGGACTGACAGAGGCACAGCTTTTAATGAAAAAGCTGGCAATGAGCTTAGGCTAAGCTGAATCTTCCTACCAAGGCGCGATTAAGCATGTTGGGAGGGAGGTTGCGTAGGAATATAGGAAAAAGAAAATACGAGCAAGATGGGTGAAGCGTCGACAGAGACTATCCAGACGGGGACTCAGATGGAACAAACTGTGGAAACTCCCACTCACCATCATAGGAAGCGAGACAGGGAGTCCACTCTGAGTCCCGTTGGGACTGGCTCCTTCAAACAAGCGACCAAGAAGCCGAGGACGCGCACTACTGCAGTAGCGTCCTCAACTCCAGAGAAGAATAATATATGGGCAATTTCAGCCGCACACACATCCTCCAAGAGAAAGGAGCTGGAGAGAAGAGCTCGACCCGAGGCGGTCTTCATAAAACCGGCTCAGGGTTCGAGCTATGCTGAGGTCCTCAGGAACCTTAAGCTAAAGGTGAAACCGGACACCCTTGGTGTTAATATCAAGGGTGTCCGAGAGACTCGGAAAGGAGAAATCCTCATAGAGGTGGGTCCTGCAGCGGACGGCAGGGCGAAACTGTATTCCGCCTTCAAGGAGGTAGTTGGAGCCGGAAATTCCGTGCGGGAACTTTTCTGCGCGTGGAAGTCGAGATCGTCGATTTTGACTCGACAACAGACGCTGTCAAGGACGCCGTGCGAGGTCACTCCGAAGGAATAGATCCGGAGAACGTGAAAGTGAGCATGACGAAAAGGGCCTTCAGGGGACACCTGAAGGCCTACGTGGAGCTTAACGAAGAACTGGCGTCGCGATTAATTCGGACAGTACACCTGAAGGTACGCCGCAGTGCTACCTCTGCGCCACCAAAGATGGGAATCCCCGGACTGATCACCAACCGAGGACGATGAGGTGCACGGCGTTCCGAGAGGCCGCTTCAGTGAAGAAACCTCAAGGGCCCAATATACCCAAACATGATGCCGAAGGCCGACAAGCCCATTGTGTTGTACCACCATACTGCTGAGGATCCTGGTTGGGCGTAAAGAGGTGAAATGCCAAGTTGGCTAGAAATCGGATGCCGAAGTACGGCTGAATGGCCTTACCCCATGTCCTTGAAGTAATGCGAAAAGCGGTTCCGAGGACATGGGTTGGCAGGAAGAGGAGGTGGGTTGAGTGGGTATTACCGTTTTTTAGTTCGGATCCCACACTCAGTACGTAAATGCATTCTCACCTCCTTTACAAAAAAAAATATATATATTTTTTTATAATATGAATTAAATTATGACAAAGCGCTTTGTTATTCAATCGTCAATTTTTATATTGGACTACCTCTCTTCATCGGAAAGGGGCGTACCCCCTCTTCATTCATTATTATAATACCATTTAGCCCTTTCCCTTTCGGGGTAGGCGTGACTCGCTCGGTGAGGAAAGGAGTAATGTGAGGCAGGAGGTATAGATTTTTTTTTAGATTGATCTAGAATTCTCGTATTATTTATTCAAATAACACCTTCGCTTCGCAACACTGCTTTGACCCAGGTTGCTAATCAATATCTTTAGCGATCGATCCAAGTAAAGAGCCTCATAAGGTCGTAATGCGAAGTTCTCCACTCGAGGCCAATTAGTATCCAAGGACTTTTGTTCCAGGAGTCTTTCACTCTACTGACACTCTTTTTATAAACTATTTGTCGACACACTGTTCTGTCCTGGGATACTTCTCTAGCTTCCTTGACGTCCATGCATGTTTTCACGCAAGCTTTCGTGTTTCTATGGCTTCTCACGTCATCTCTTCGAATTAAGGTCTCATTCACACACTCAAACATTCTTTCCGCGGTCTGCCTCTGAGCACTCTGTCATTTACTTTACCTTGATACACTTGTTTCGGTAGTCGTTTTTCTTTCATTCTCTCAACATGTCCGGAACATCTTAACTGATTTCTATCGCGTATGTCAACTAGTATCTCTCTTCTACCACATTCTTTGCGAATTATCTCGTTTCTCACTTTGTTCATCAGTGTTTTCCCGCAAATTGCGCGCAAGAATTTCATGTTAATCGCTTTAATTTAACTCTTATCCTTTTCTTGACAGGTCCAAGTCTCGCTACCGTACAGCACAGTCGGTACAAATATAGAATGATGTATTGCCATTTTAGCTTTTTTCGACAAATTTTTACTTCTAATAATGGGTACTGCTCTACCGATAATCTCCTTACCCTCGTTTATACGCCTATGTATTTGCTCATCTATCTTTCCGTTACTAGTGAACAGGCTACCCAGATATACTTTATTATCAAATTGTTCTATTCTTTTATCATGTAGGACAATGTTGCACATTATTTTCTCACCTTTCCCTTCAAACACCATCATTTTTCATGCATATACGTCAGTTTTAGGCCCCATATTCTTCATGTTTGTATTCAGTTTGCTCAACATTCTTTGCATGTACTCGATTGATTTTGCCATAAGAACCTTATTATCTGCGAAAGCTAACACACGTACCTTCAGTGTTTCGAGTTCTACACCTTCTTCGTCGACGAGAGCCATTCTTAGACACATGTGCATGAATATGATAAATATCCATGAGGACATAACGCATCCTCTTTTAAAGCCTTGCCTAATATCGGACCAGTCACTCAGTCTCCCATTAACCCTTACACTCGCTTTGCGACCTGCATATATTATTTTTATTGCTCGTGAGATGCATCCATTGACTTCGTACTCTTTGAGGGCTGCCCAAAGTTTACTTCCATTCACCTCATCAAATGCTTTTTGTACTTCAACAAATGCACATAAAACTTCCTTTCCTTCTCTAAAACTTTTGTCTGTGATCTGACTTAAGCTAAATATTTGATCCGCATATGATCTTCCTGGCATGAATCCACTTTGGGACTTACCATGTCTTGTCTTCTGTTATATTCATTAGGGTGGCCCAAAAATATACATTTTGGAATTTTCGACGGGCGTCGACGCCAAATCGTTCTCTCGTAGAAACAAGTGAAAAGTATTTTTTTATTTTGGAGTACAATTATTTTCAGTACTTTGTAAACCAATTTTTGTGTCTTATGCAGTTCAACACGTAAAATGTATACTTTTTTACTCCCTTGATTTTGTTGAAGAAATTACACGTCAATTTATTTACCCTTTTATAAACTTGTTCTCTTCTCAGTAAAGATGCATTTTGTCAAATTTTAATACATGAAAAAAGTTATAAACAAATTTGAGACATCTTGAAAGTTCATGAAATCACAATATTTGTAGACTCGTAGCGAGCCTTTGATATGATTCTTCAACTTCAAATTTTCAAAAAGCATTTTTGAGGATATTGAGAACAGATTCATGAAAAAAAATGTTCATTATTTTTTAATTTATAGTTTTAAAGTGAATACAAAAATGAGTGAGAATAAAAAATTTTCGTCCAACAGCAGGTTTTCTCCGATCCTGAAGAATTTATGGTAGCTAAGTTGAACGCAGAGTGGCTTATTATTAAAGGCTTAGGACTTCCAGATGCAGGCTCGACCATAAAGCTCCGTGCTACGGGCCCAAACCTGTAACCCAGCACATTTCCTCCATTTTTTCGCACTTTCTGTGGAACCAACTAATTTTTTCACAATATCCGCACTGTAGGCCCTAGGGGGATACTTGACTTCAATGAGTTGAATAACAGAGTAATAACACTAAAACTGTCGTTTGGGTCAAATCTCAGGGCTCGCTTCATGTTCTCTTGAAACTTTTCTATTTTAATTCGTAGATCAAGAGAAAACTTTAAAATACTTTACAAAGTACTAAAAGTCATTTTATTTCAAAATGAAAAAATACGTATTCATTTGTTTTTACGAGAGAACGATTTGGCGTCGACGCCCGTCGAAAATTCCAAAATATATATTTTTGGGTCACCATAATATTCGTCACCCTACAAATGAGTATTTTTGAGAATATTTTACTTACGACACTTAATAAGATGATACCTCTATAATTATTACAGTTTCTTTTATCTCCTTTCCTTTTGTATATTGAGAAGATAATCAAGTATTAAAGAATTTCAGCGCTTATACTGTCTACACCAGCAGCCTTATCGTTTTTCAAGTTCTTGATTATATCCCTAGCCTCAGTGACACATATTTTCTTGATTGAATTTTTTGATGCCTTATGTGCTATATCGCAGTTCTGGTGCCGTAAAGCTTCATCTCCTAATATTTTTTGAAAAGAGTCTTCTGACGCGTTTATTATCCCGTCTGTATCTTATAGCATTTTACCTTTCCTGTTTCTCATGCTGATAATTTCTGTATCTTTAATATCCTTCATAGATTTATATGTATATTAGTTTCTGGCTTCCCTCAAAGTCGTTTTGCATTTTTTTTCTCCTTCTGTTCGGCTT
>CAKNXH010000061.1:1095178-1124245 GCA_932178445.1 Andricus quercusramuli | reverse complement strand
GGCTTTTATCTTAAATTTCCTTATTATATATAATTATATATACATTAGGGTGACCAGAAAAAAACACTTTTGGTTTCCTCAGGAGTGAAGGGCAAATAATGGTAGTTTATGCAATTCTAGAAGCCAGATTTTTTTTTCTTTAATTTTAAACAATATTTAGAGCTGGCCCATCGTCTTTCAAAGTTTTCATTGCAAAAGCTGACAATTTCGGTAAGTGAAGAGTCGATCGTAAAAGTGCAACCCCAGCTCTTTTCATCGATGTGACTTTATAACAGGATTAGTTATAGTCCCCTGAATTATTATTATCCACTTTTCTGAAAAAGGGAAATATGACTAAAAAAAATTGCTGAGAATGGGACTGCTTTACGAGTTTATGGTGTCAAGACCCACTGAGATGGACCTTTATGGCTGAGCTGATGAGCGCTCCGCCCCGAAGATTAAACAGCTTAAATCGTAGACCTGTCAAATTTAAAAAATTTACTCAGACTTGTTTTCATTATTGCACGCTTATTTATACTTTTCCAAATCTACTTTTTCAGAAAATGTGATCTTCAACCTTTCAGGAAAATATTCTTAAAATTTCAATATAAGGTATCTATTGTAAGAGCCGTTATTAGTCTTTGAAAACAGTAGAAAACAGTGAAAATGGCAATTTTCAAGCAACCGTAATTAATGCTTTTTATGAATTTTTAATTGAAAGAATGTTTTTATGTGGATTCTGGGAACCTCGGGAATAACATATCGAAAGTTCAAATTAAAAAGTGGATAACTTCGTGGTTAAAATCTTGAATGAAAAAAAAGTTGAGTTTAGCCATGTTAATTACATGAGAACTTCACCATAAACTCATAAAGCAGTCCCATTCTCAGCAAGTTTATTTTAGTCATATTTCCCTTTTTCATAAAAGTGGATAATAATAATTCAGGGGACTCTAACTAATCCTGTTATAAAGTCACATCGATGAAAAGAGCTGGGGTTGCACTTTTACGATCGACTCTTCACTTACCCAAATTGTCAGCTTTTGCAATGACAACTTTCAAAGACGATGGGCCACCTCTCAATATTGTTTGAAATAAAAAATAAAAAAATCTGGCTTCTACAATCGCATAAACTACCGTTACTTGCCCTTCACTCCTAAGAAAATCAAAAGTGTTTTTTTCTGGTCACCCTAATATATATATACCGGAGTTCTCAACACTTGAAAATCTCGCACCGTGATTATAAATTCTATGTATTGACAAAACGGGCGTGACCTACAGAGTACCCACGCGTAAGCTCATATCAACTGTATTATGTTCTCACTAGGACCACCTCAAGTCCCAAAGAGACAGATGTTGAGTTGTTCCAGGAATCCCAGAGCTTTCTCGACTAATCCAGGTCCTAAAGAAAATCTCGAAGATTTCCTGTCGGTATCTTGAAGCAATTTCCGGTTGAGATTTTTAGATGTAAGGTTGGCAAGGGCGCCTAATGGTGGAACTAGCGGGAGAACTCAAATTATAGAGCTAAGGTTTCCGTAGGAGTAGCGAGTTAACTAAGTCTTTCTGGCGTCCTGTAGATCGATGTCCCATGATGATTATTTTTATTTCGAAAAAAAAATTGGCGTGGAAAGAAGTACGTGAATTCGAGAAGAATCGCCCAGAAAAAATCGAATTATAAATTGAATCAATACGAATCATAGAGTCTTGTGTAGCCTCAGAGGGGTCTCAGGCTATATAGTTCATCAGCCTGGTGAATTATCTTCAACTGAAATATCACCATAACGTATGCCCTGTGGGTTTCAAACTGCAACATCACATACGTTAGAATATAAGTTCCTTTGGATTCCAGTATGGGTACGGAGACTTTTGCATTTCAGGAAAGAAAGTGAGAATCCGCGAAGAAGCGACAATGCCGCAACATGGGTGATACATCAACATTGTGACTACGATGATTAAATGGAAGCATGATTTCTCGCTCCAGCCAGCTTGAGGCAACAGCGTGGAAAGGCACATACATTAACCCAGAGACATCTTATGCAAAACGATCTAACTCACGTGCATCTGTGCGTAAATCCCGAGGTCATTAATTAGGAATCTATGTCGCATCAGCTCTTGTAATTAGATGCAGTTAATAGATGCTGAGGTGAAGCAGGACCAGCATCTTGGATAGAAGTGAAACTCTGTAATCCCTGGAAGTGGCTGGGATGCAATATATATGTAGTATGTATAATGCATAAGTGTATATCTATACAAGAGAGCTTTGGCTTCGAGGACTCAACCAGAGTTACCTGTCCTCGTGTGTACCTCTGATTTGCTTTGCAGACTACGCGGCCGTGTAATTAAGTCGCTATTTACAAAGCACCGCCGTTTGGGCGCACCAACTATTTTCGACGGTTTTCATCCTCATCCCCCTTGCCCTCTTCTGACATTGTGTGGATTTGAGCACCGAATCGACCAGAGGCTAGAGTGAACTCGAGCTTCTATGGCCTGTTTCGGTCCATTGTTTCAAAAGTTTGATAGCGCAACACGTCGACAAAACACATAATCCACGTTGTACTTGATTTTCCAAAATTGTACACACTCATAAAATAGTTTTAATCAGAGGCAATTTTCTACCACTGTTCAGAGAAGAGATATTAACGATTCAAAGTCAATAAGAAAGAATACAAGATTCATACGAGAATATAAATGACTGGAAGTTCGACAAATAAACTGAATTTCCAAGTGTCAACCCACTGGCATTAGAATAGCTATCGTTCTATTTCCATTATTCATAAGCTTCTTTAATAAAGTGCGTTGGCTTTCAATCAAAATAGTACCAAATTTCGCCGAAATTTTTTTTTTTCAAAATACAGTAAAATGTATTGGATACACAAAAGCAGTGAATATCTATTGAAAAGAAATATGAAAAAGGCGAAAGTCAATTAATTTAATGCCCATCGAAGAAGAGGGACTTGCTAATTAGAGCACTCAAGATCGATGCGACGAGTCTATAATTGCGAAGCCATTGTCAATTGAAATAATTGGTTCATCGCGATTGTACTGAATCGTACTTCTACCTTTTATTGTCTCGCATGCATTCTTGAACGAAAAATGAACAGCGTTGACTGCTAATAAAATTGGAGTGTCGCGAGAGCGGGAAAAAGTATGAAGGCTAGAGAAAGAAGGAAAAAAAAACACATTTTACAGAAGAGGTTAAGAAACATCAATATGAGCAACATATTCCCGAGTGTAACAGCCTCGTTACATCCTCAATCAATGTGCCCATACAATCAAACTCTCCAATTAACAAATAACGCGTGCTGAAGTCATTCTGAACGTATATTGGCACCTGCAATTCATATACATTATTATTTGCAGATCACGAAATTAGTCCAATGCATCCATCAGTGGCCCCCAAAGCCATGGCCCCGGGGCCCCCATCAATGCAAAAACAATGGAAATTTTTCATGCACACGCTTCTTCATCGACTTCAATGACCTTTTGTTTTTTAGAAGCCAGTCCCTAGCCAATGACATCCATACATATGTATTATTGTCAAAGTCATTTCCGACGAGGCAGAATAAGAATTCGATATTATGAATAGGATAATTAGGGATTGGATCAGGCAGCGAATTGTAATTCCAAGGATTTTTTAGGTGTGGAAAATGTAATTGGCACTTACTAGAAATATATGGACAATTGCTCTAATACAGCTCTGTGAAAATTGCAAACGAACGATCGAAAAAGCTCGTGTAATCACCCTGTCGGATGAAAAAAAAAGAAAAAATGTCAATCGAGTTGTGAAATTTTATGAGCATGCTAATAATTTTTACTTTTATTAGAGAACTATTTGTATAGTACATACTTCTAAAAGCAAATGTTGCTAAAAAAATGATAGCGCAGGGTGGTGTTGCATTTTAGGATCTAAAAGTTGAGTAATCGTTTCTGTACATATAGAATTTTGTTTCTACTGTTTCATGAAATCATAATATAACGAACAACATTTCAGCCTCTTAACCATCGTCAAGGTAGCAGTGATTCAAAAAGGTTTTCTCACCTTATTCTATATTTTAAGCTTCAAAATTTTTCAAAATAATTCTCAATGTAAAAAATTATTTTTTGATACTTTAATACGTAGAAAATAAAAAGTTTTTAAAAATAAAAGAAAAAAAGCTTTCTGACAACTGCTACCTTTACGGCGATAGAGAGGCCTAACTATTGTTCATTACAATATTTCATAACAAAAATTGTTGAAATATTTAACAGTTTTTGTCAATAAATTTATTCAAACAATTAACATTTTCTCTCTTCCGAAAAATATGACAATGAAAAATCATCGGAAAGACATTTTTAGTTGATTCCTTATAAAATAAGACTTTTCATTGAGAAAAGATCCAAATGTTCAATTGTTGATGGAAGTTGTTAAAATTATAACCTGCTATTATTGATCTAGAAAATATAATATATTCAGGAAGGAATGGTAAAAATGGAAATTTGTTTGTAATAAATGGTTGAATAAATAGAAAAATTTGGTAAAATTACAAAATATGACAACAAAGAACCAGGAACAAAAGTTTTCATTTTATTCTGCGAAAAAAATTAGCCTATTCATTCAGACATTGCCAAACTGTGTATTTGTCTACAAAGATTATTTAAAAAATTCAAAAGAGGAGCTGTTTTGGACTAATCATAATCTCACGTTATTTTCTTTCAAGTCTTATGCAAAATTTATGATTTTCACCAACTAATCATTGCAATTCATGTAAAAATGACACTTGTTCATTAATTTGTTTATAACATTATGAAGACATTTTTTTTCTAACTGAAACACACTACAAATTAATTGCACATATTCATTATACTGATAGAAGCCCTTTTTTATTGAACTGGAGAATCTTTAGAGCAGGGTCACACTTTTAAAGTGATGAAAAAAAAAAAATTCAATTTGATATTTAATAAAAAATATCGCTCTGTACGACGAGACAATTCGAAAAATATATAGTGGAACATTTCTGTACTTTTGAACCAATCCCATTCAGGCCTCAACAGAACTCTTTACCCGGTACTTTTTTTTACTCAGACATTTCCAAAATTTCCGTTCTGTAGGGTTCATAGATTATACTAAGAAATTAAAAGTTTCCTTTTACCATGTATAGTTTTAAGTTTACGAAAAAGAGAGCTTTTGGGGCGTGTAAATGTGCTCTCCAGTTTGATAGGACCGTTGCTATTTTTCCATGTCACCGGTAAATTATTGCCTCTCATGAGTTGGTCAGTAGTGAGTTCTCTATCACGCTTGAGCTCCCGTTCGATAGTCTCTTGGCGCGAATGGACCGATTTTCTATTTGATGCATACGATCTTGATTTGTTCACCTCGTACCACTATATCAATCATTAATTTCAAAAATAAACAATACCCAATATTCTCAAAGAAAATGTACCATCGTCAAAATAAGCAATTAATTCTGTAGGATCCAATCCCTGTGTTTTTCATGTTACTCTCTTTAGACCTGCAAAGCCGGCAATCTGTAGAATAAATCGAATATAGTCAGCCCGCAGCAATACTCAGAAAGGCATAATCAAAAGTCGGATTCAATTTACAAAAACAATACATTTGATAATTGAATTTGGTTCCAGAAATAGACTGAATTCAATTGTTTTTGTAAAATATTTTTTTTTTAAATTACACTACCGACGGACAGTATCGGACTACCAACCGGGTGACTAATTAAACATTATCCTTGACTTTGAAAGGTACTAGTGCCGTCTAAATTGGAGACACAATTTTTTTCAATCGGTGGATAGCTTTTCGAAGTCTGCACCAAATGAGCTCTAATCATCTTTGTGGTATAGAATTATCACGTGAGAAAGAAAAAAATAATATTATTTATTGATTTTATATTTCACGAAAGTGATCATGAGATTGAAGAATAGTCACGTGTTCATGAAATAATAATTCTTTTGTGTGGGCATGCTCAATTCGAGCATAACAAATATCTATTTAGTTAAAAAGATCATTGAAGATCTGACTAATATTTTTGTCTTTCTTATGTGATAATTAAATACCCACCTGCCCAAATTACTTCAAATAAGGCTCGCATAGCGCAGAATTTAATGAGCTTTTTAAAGCACAAATATTTTCGTCTTCAATCTGGGCGGTGCTATAACCTTTCAAATTCAAAGCTAATGTTTTATAGGTTTCCCGATTAGTGGTCCGATACTCTGTCAGTAGCGTACTTCAATGAACAATAATCTATTTATTTTTTATTTCAAAAATCTCTAAGTTTTACATACCTTTGGTTCGGTCGATTGAGACTTTCAAAGAAATAAACTCTTTTTCGGTTTTGTGAGTTTTGTTTTCTTTTGTAAATTGAATTCCTGTTTTGCAATCTTTCATACTATAATAATAATAAGCTCTTCAAAGTCTAATTGAAACAATCCAAGAAGGCTACTATGCCCTCAGAGTTCTTTATGTTTCCTGCGCCTGCAGATTTGATTAAACTGTTTCTATATTCTAAGAGAAAATTAAAAAATTGTTAAAAAGTTAATGTTTAAAAACCATCAGGTTCGAGTTTTATTATTTTAAAAGAAAAATTAAATATTACTCTTGTAGAGTTCATAAATATAATATATTGTATTCCCTTGTATTGGACACTGTAATTTAATCCAGAAACAAGTTTTAAATATGGATTTTCAAGTCGCTTTTTTTCATTCGGCTGAATTTTTAATTAACGTAGAAATTCTATTCAATGATGCCATTTCCCTCGATTCAATTTTTTGCCGCTCTTTGACCAGAAGTTAATCTTGCCGCGATTGGAATCGGTTCTTTCTAATTTTTGCAGAAAAAGAAAAAGTAGACTAAATTGGAGCTAACAACCATTTTTCGCAACGCGAAAAACTTCTACCCCACAATGAATGGAATAAAGAATATTAATCGTGGGATATATACAAAATGTTAGTTATGAAACAAGACCATTTCAGGAGAGAGGTAACTTCAAAGTTGGTGGTACCATCACGCCGCGCCGTCACCTTAAAATTGCTTCCTACTATCTCGAAGTCTGGAATCTACTTCTGAGCTAGAACAAACCAATTCTGGGCTAATGGCACGGAAGGGTACGAATGTAAGAAAATTTGGATGATTTGTTGAGCGCCCCGATTCGTTTGTTACATCTGGAATGTAATAAAGAACGCGATATATCTTTGTTAATTATCTGATAAAAGCGCAGAGTTGTTTTTTAGTATGCTTCACTGCAATTCTATTATCAAAAGACTACCGGACAATTCAAGTGAATAGGTAACTTGAACTTTATCAATTTCAGTTGATCAAACTATAAATTGAAGAAAATTAATATAGCGATTCTCAACGTTATATTTAGTAACCAATGACTTATTCATTTCTTCTTCAAAAGAAGCTCAATTTCTCCCCACGTGATGAGAATGCAAAAATTCTGTTCACCATTGTTAAGAAAAATTATTTATACACTCCAAAATTTGTATTGAGGCTTATAGTAAAAACAATTGGAAATTTGTGTCTTTACAAACGTAAATATATGGTTTTGTCTACATTTTCCCGTGCTGAAATAGCATTAGAACTTTCACTTTTTGTCACTGTATTTAATGTTAGAAGCTAATTAAATTCATTTTATTCTGTAACTACATAAGGTAAAGGTACCTATCATGAAACATGTCCCAATTATGAAACAGTTTGACAAGTTATTCAATTTATAAATAATTTCAAGGTATATTTTTGAATACAAATTACTATAATAATAATTATGAAAGTTAGGCTTCTTATCTATGTAAAAATCCAGTATGGTTCTGAAGTATTCACAAATTTTGATTATTTCACCTGTGTAATACATTAAATGACAGCGTAAGGTTTATAGATTTAATATTACTGCGCTTTTTCTTTATTTGGATGCAACTTTATTTATTAATTAGTTGTTTCATAATACGTACACCTTTTTTAAAATGGTCCTTATTTACGGAATGGAGAAACATGGGTGTTTCATATCGAAGGGCACGTTTTCAACGCCTGCTCCCATTTATGGAACAGAGGAACTTTTGCAATAAAATTTGTACTTCATTATATTAATATGACGTATGTTGTGTTATTATCATATAATACTCAAACTTTGAGTTGAAAAAATTAATTGTCAACCAAAGTGATCAATTTTCAAATAAAATGATGAATGTTCAACTGGAATAATTGAATTTCAAACCAAACACACAAATTTTCAATTAAAATGACGACTCTTTTAACTGAAATGGTGGAATTTTCAACCAAAAAGATGAATATTCAACCATGAAGATTAATTTTCTACAAAAAAATACGAATTTTCTATTTAATATATGAATTTGCAACCAAGTTGTTAAATTTCCAACTGATAATGATGAATTTTTAACCAATATTTGAATTTTATAAAAAAAATAGAGAAGAATTTTCAACAAAAAATAGAATATTCAAGCGTTAAGTTAAACAAATTAATTTGTAATGAAAAAAAAAACGGATTTTCAATCAAACAGTTCAATTTTCGACAAATGTGATGAATTTTCAACTAAAATGATGAATCTTCAACTGGAATAGTTGAATTTTATACCAAAAAGGTACAAGAAATTTTCACAAAATATTTTAATTGAGAAAAAGATCAATTATATCAATCAAATAGTTAAGCTGTCGTCTAAAAAAGATACATTTTTGATCAAAAATAGAATAGTTGAATTTTCTTTCAAAAAAAAAAAACTAGTTTCTAACAACAAAAAAAAGCGAACTTCCAACAAAATAGTTACATTTTCAACTGAAATAGATAAATTTTCAGTTAGAAAAACTGATTTTCAACAAGGTCGTTAAATTTTCAGTCAGAAATGAATTTTCAATTAGAATGATGAATCTTCAACTAGGATAATTGAATTTTATACCAAAAAGGTACAAAAAATTTTCACCAAATATTCCCATTTTTAAATAAAAGGAATCAATTATAAATTGAACAGTTAAATTTTCGTCCAAAAAAGATAAAATTTTAACCAATGATGAAATAGTTAAAATTTCTGTTAAAAAAAAGAACTAATTTCTAGCAAAAAAAAACGAATTTTCAACAATATAGTTAAATTTTCGACTGGAATAATTAAAGTTTTAGTAAAAAAAAACTTATTTTCAACAGGGTCGTTAAATTTGCAATCAGGGATGAATTCTCAATTAAAATGGTGAATCTTCAACGAAAAGAATTAATTTTTTAAAAAGAGTTACACTTTTAACGAAGGAGTTAAATTTTCAACTAAAATAGATGAATTCTCAACAAACAATGTAATGTAATGTAATTCAAATTTCAACCAAAAGAGATTTCAATTTTGAATAAAAAACAGTCAAGTTCGACCAAACAAGACAAATTTTCAAGAAAAGTTGTGTTTTGAATTAAAAAATACTTTTAAGTCAACAGAGAAAACAAATTTAAATAGAACTGTTGAATATTCAAAGAAAAATATGAATTTTCAACCAAGAAGAATAATTTTTTACGAAAAAGGACGAATGATCAATAAAACACAGGAAGTTATTATAGAGTACTTATTCCCTATAACAAACGTTTTTTAGCAAAAATAAAATATAATTCACTTCGTTCACGAAAACTACCCTTTGTAGGTTAGGTTTCTCAATTTTAATGAAAACTTTGATTCAATTTATTTATCTCTATGAACGATAGAAATAAAAGTTCATTGTACCATTTACTTCGTTTTGATATAGAAAATAATATCAAATAAGCCATATTAATAAAAAAAAACACATTTCTTTGCTGTTCCATAATAGGGACATGCATTATGGAACACCGGTACAAGAGTCCAAAAGTTGTTTCATAATAGGTACATAAAGGTCGTTCCGTATTTTCATAAATATAATAACTTTGCCTAAACTCAATTAAACTTTCAAAAGGTGTTTCGCATTCAGAAAAGATCAGCGCATTCACTGATATAAACATTTTGTGAATATATTCTACTATCGTTCAAAAATTAACGAAAATCTCAAAACCTCCTCAAAATTTGTCTCATGATAGGTACCTTTACTTTATTCAGCACGCTTGACGTTCCTTTTAGCGAGTCATTATTTGTTCTCTTGACGAGTACATTAGCAGTATTAAACTGATTTGGAGCAACATTA
This sequence comes from Andricus quercusramuli, assembly GCA_932178445.1. NCBI lineage: Eukaryota > Metazoa > Arthropoda > Insecta > Hymenoptera > Cynipidae > Andricus > Andricus quercusramuli. The sequence goes on along the minus strand of CAKNXH010000061.1, from coordinate 1,114,140 downwards.
ATATCCTAATAATTTTTATCTCCAACTCGGGCAAAGAAGATTAAAGGTCATCACGATGGCTAAACCATGATGGAACTAACTTTGTTGATTTATCTTCAAAAGGGAAGTAGCTTTAATGAATGGCTTTATTTGTGGGAAATGCGAGATTGCAAAGGGACTCTTTCATCGCCTTATATATAACTGGTTATTTCTGCATGTAAATTCTCAAGGTTTAAAACCTTTAGGGAATAGAGCAACACTCGGTGGCAAAACGGCCAACCAAGTCCTTTGACTCACAGGGATTTCTGAAAGAGAAAAGAGAAATTTCATAGACGAGAAATGTTTTTCCCGGTACGTGGTCTTTTTGCTCATGTCTCCTATGCGAAACTGGTGGGAAAGCTTCAAGGTGAAGGAAACCCGCCGTTATCTAGAATTTCAGTTATAACCAAGATTCGTCCTCGTCACGGCATTTTATTACATTCATTCATTTTGGGAAAAAACTTCACTGATACGTAGCAATTCTCATTTCTGAAAAGGTGAATGAAAAGATTTTTCAATTTGAAAAAAAAATATCAAAAATGATTACATAATTATAATATAAGAAATATTCGTTACCATATGCAAATGAAGATAAGTTCTACATGTTGTTACGCTCATTCTTTTGATAAGATTTATTTATTCCATGAAAACTAAATTAAACGTATTGAAGAAAAATCGAAATAAACAAAGCGTCAAATTAATTTGGAATAGTGAAACATTTTGAATGAAATATATTTTATTTTATTGTGAGGGAATGTAGAGTATAATTTTTCAACTATAATAAATATTCATTTCACTATGGTTTTAGTCCATCACTCTTTCTTCAGCACATAATGTGTTCGACACATTGTACGCGCATATAAATGTATTGTAACCCGTAAATTTAGAAGAAGGAAACATACATCAGTGGAAATGTAATATATTTTAAAATATACATCATACACAAAAAGAATTTAATGATTCTTTCATGGAAAAGGGCTCCTTTAAAAGTTCATGAAATTATTTTAATTTGCATCAGTTACATTAGTACGGTTCGATTATAGTATATGAATATATCATTTAATTAGCAAATTGGCTATCAGTGAAATAGTAAAAATTCCTTCTCACTCTAATTGCTTCAATAAATAATTGGTGCTGGGTGTGAATTACTTTTCGTATAATGGGGATATGAAAAGGGCAAGGATTTTCTCATTATGGGCTAAAACTTTAATGCTGTCTGTCAGCATGGTCGCATATAAATGAAGAAAATATAGTTCCGACTGAACGTAATTTGTACCCTTGAATCTTTCAAAAGTAGCGTAATATGCTTCGTTGCTCGTGATTAAAGTTAACGTTCCAGTTTTCGCATGGTCGCATTTCATATACTTACTAAGAAACTTGCTTCTTGTCAGGAAAAGATGGAAAAAAAGAAAAAAAATGGGGGAAAAATTTAAAGAAACATGACGAAACTTTTGCGTCGTTATGGATTATCGGATCAACGAAAATTTTCGCTTTTCCCGCTTCTTTTTTCACGTTCTCTTAAGATACAATACACAGAAAGAGCCTATAAAGTTTTGGCAATTTTTAAAATATAACAGCTTTATCTGATAAATTGTCAGAATTTATTATTCAAACTTGTTAAGTTCCGTCATTTGAAGCGGTTCAAAATGTGATAATGGAATTTTATTTTGGGAAATATGGAGTCGTGATTTAAGCAGCTTATTGATTTATCGGCTTATCGGGTATACCTTTTCATGTGGCTAAAATCATAGCAATATCTTTCTCTAAATTGCAATTTTACTCTCACTATTTTAAAAGATGCAAATGAAACTGAAATGACTACGGGCACTATTCGGAAACATTTAATAATATTATTTATGTGACTCCGGTGCATTAACTCGTTTTTATGCGACAGCGTAGAGTATCGTAATGTTGTACATTACGATACAGCGGAAGATCACTCTTCACATTACACTCCGCTGTATCGTAATGTACAACATTACGATACTGTGCGCTTTCGCAGCAAAACTTGTGAATGCACCGTCGACATATAAAATAATATATGCGCCAATGAGCAGAATTCGGGACTTCACGCGACTCGCTTACAATGGTCGCAGGACTTATCTCGCCTCGGCTTTGCCTCGGCTTCGATCGTCCTGCGAGCATTGCCGCTTGTCGCGTAAAGACCCTCATTATGCACCTCGGCGCATAATATACTATTATTTGAAAGCTGAATATTCTGGATCTTTTAAATATATTTTATACCTTGTTGAATATTTAAGAAACTGCAGAAATGCAATTTAAATTGTGCCATAATATTGTAGAATTAAAAAATAAATAAATTATGTTCTATGATAGCTTGAAATATTTGCAAGAATTGAAATGTCATTGCTCTTGAGGATTTTAAGTATTTAAGAGACTTTAATAAATTCAAGATTCTTATGGGAGAATTTTAATCTTGCTGTAGTCGATTTTGAAATATTCACAAGTCTCCCGAAAATACAAAAACGATTTTTGAACTTTTGACAAGAATTTTATGTAACTAAACGACATCAACTTTGAATTTTTTGGGTCCATTCTGGAACATTATATAATATTTCAGAACATTCTAGAAAATTAGGTTTCAAATTGTGTGAACGTGGATCTGAATAGATGGCTAGATGTACGTGATTCGGGTTCTAAATTCGGGAAACATTTTGATTTTTGGAGAGTTTTGAGCTATGTAGTTTGTTGGAATTTTTGCTTATTATAAATCTCCTGAGACAGGAAATAGTGAAACTAAACAAATAAAATAAGTAAAGTTAAATCAATAGAATTGAAAGAACTTTTTCGTGAAAAAATTTCTATAATAACCACTTGTTGAACTGTTTTCGAGCCGTAGCAAAGTTGTTCTACAAAACCCGATTAAAAGGCCAGCGACTCATTGCAGTTGAACTTTGACTCTAAGGGGTTCCAGAATCGATATATACATTTGTTACAGAGAGAAATATTGCGTACTTTAACAATGAAGAGAATTGCCTGACATTTTCGTCCGATCGTTCATTAGCCAACAGGCTATTAGATCGGCGGTTATCGATAAGAGCTCAAATTTGAAATATTACTACATTAATGACAAGATGAGAGCCATGACAAATTGCAATCAAGGTCACAAGCACTCTGAAAAAGTAACCTTTTCTTCAAATTCGAAAAATCTCCAAGATTTGAAACCCCCTGAATCCGGAAAAAAAAGGTTTTGCGATGGTGTCTGTCTGCATGTCCGGCTTCGTTGTCACAGCGCGCGATAATATGTGCATACCCATGGCAAAGATTTTTAATTTCGAAAGTCAAGCTTGAAAAAATTCGAAAAAATTTCAAATAAGCAGTTAATAATTCTTCATAATCCACATTAGAAAATAGTATATTGTAATATTTATTGTCATAAATTTGTATACAGCAGATGTTCTAGTAATTTCAACTCTGCAGCTGTTACGCGAGGATATTGGAATGTACACATGTATAATGTATATAATTACTTGTTATGTAATTACACGCATTAAACTCGACTAGAAACACACAAATGTGGGTGACCCAAGTTGGAATTAGATTTATCTTCAAAAATTTCGAGAGGCTGATCGAAGGGAGGAAATTGAACTAAGTTCAAACTAGTTTTCAAATCAATTTGAAATTTAGAATGAGAAAAATAAAATAACAAATTATTCTGTCAGAAACAATTTTTCCTGAAGATGTCAAACATAAAAAGAAAGTAGATGAGCAATCGATATCTAGGAATAGTGTTACCTATTCTTACTCAGTGTTTGTGTCATGTCTCGTCTGACAATTCGATCCTGGATATTGTTAGTCTGGAAATGCACTTCCAGGAAAAGCAATACACGTGTCATGATTTCAGTTGCGTGCAGTTCTCGTTTTATGTCTGTTTCTATGGTCGCAACCACTTTTCTCATTCCATACTATGTATTGAAAATTTTCCTCTCCTGCATTTTTGCAATCAAGTTCGTAATTTGAAAAGACACATGAATGATTATAAACACATGATTGTGTCGTTCACATAAATATAAAAAATAAGTATTTATTCAAAATAGGGAAGAGGCCGCGTTTTATTTGGCTCAGCTTGATTTACAGTAATCTAGAATATTTGTGTGAATGAAAATAATTATATCATAGAGAGTCTTCTATTATAGATAGTTAGTTGGAAAATTCCTAATTATCAGAACGTTTAATCAATTTTTATTACACTATTTATTTCTTAGGTGATTCTTGGATAGGTCCAGCCTTGGGAATTTGAGTGGAAAAATCACTTACAATTCACATTAATCAAGTTGATTTGATACTTTTAGGTATTTTGATTTCTAAGCTTATTCGTAGAAAATGATTTTCATATGAAAATTAAGCCTCTCATATAGATAATAATGTAATTGATGAATAATATGCAGCCGGGCTACTTGGCGCACATGAAATTATTAATTATTAATAAGCTGGCGCACATCGTTTTTTTTTTCAAAGTCGGCGAGGGACCTACAGTTGTTTATGAACATTTATTAAAATCGGAAAGTGCAGGCTTACTAATTGCACTTTGTCTCTCGTTTTTTTTTTTTTTTTTTTTTTGATTAACTGACTGTCTATAGTCACATCAAGTGTCAGGGTCATTAGCGACGATACTAGAGGGTTAATTATAAACTGTGAGGTATCCGTGGGGTAGTATACGAAGCACCAGAAGCGAAGCTTTCTGCAAACAAATCCAGCCTCGCTTCCTGCTTTGGGAATCAAACTCGCGCCAGCAGACTAAGGATGCCGTGTTGAAACACAAAACAATTACGATACCATTTGAGCCACGATCACTCCCTGCTTTTGCAAGTTTATTGTAGTATATTTGTGTAACTCAGAAAATTCAGAAGTATCACTTGAACAAAGAATTTAACCACAAAATTTTAGTTGCAAATTATGGTTAGGTTTGATATTAGTGCATACAACTTTTCCTAATTTCAATTTTTCAGATAGTAGACGACGAACAAGCTAAAATTTGCAAAAAGGGCAGTAAATAATGGCGAAAATACCGAAGAAGTGAACGAAATCTGCAAATTCTCTATTTGAGGCAATTAACAAAAATTTCTTGTTTCAACAGAATGAGAGTAAATAGAAAATGATATAAAATATAAAAAAGTATTACGATAATTTAATTTGTGAACATTCGATCTCAAACCCGAAGTATTCTTCTACTTGACTTATAAATGAGAAGATATATGTATGAGATAAAACTTGTTCCCATAATTTACAAGTTTTCTCGGTATAAAATTTTTTTCTCTTTCACTTGTACTCAATTCAAAGTTTAATTCAAAAATTATTTTATAAACAGTTTTCAATGCACTAACAGAAAAATTCTCCATAATTATTTAGAATCCAAGTTCAGTCTGAGCTCAATTACATTATAACAGTAGTGCGCCAAATAGCCTAAAGTAGCTAGTGACTTAATGCAGGTGCCGAACTTCAAAAAACTGAAATTAACCTACTATATACATATATTTTTTTATTTAAAAAATTCTTTCACTTACTATAGCCAAGATATCAAGCTGAAAAAGAAACATTTTGCCAACGTACCTTCCTCTTCTCTAGATTATTAATTTGAAAATCTTGAATTTGGCTAAAAGTATTTGATAAATTTGAAGTTATTTATAATCCATCCCACTAACACAAAAAAGTTCAACACCTCAAAAGAATTTCTTTTTAAATCTGAAAGGAGGCGTGGAATAACTTTCTCGGCGCGAGAAGGTTGTTAGCCCTACTCTTCACGATCATGCAAGAAAAAATCTGAAGGAAACAAAGTTTTTAATACCTTTTTTTTATTAGTTTAGGAGACGAATTTTTCGTCTACTTCCGGAATTGACAACTTCCTTATAATGAGCTAATTGTTCTTCAACGGCAAAATCACATTCATGAAACTATCATGTTACTGCATTTAATCCCATATTACTAGCGTTCTGACCGATACTCACTGGCTACCAAATCCTTCCAGAGTATTGACCGTTGTGAATGAAGTTAAGTTCTGTTTCAATTTACTGAATTGTACACCGTAAGTCGCGTCATTAATTAAACTGATGTAATCACTATTTCCACATGACAAAGTCTGCTCATTATTCTATCAAGCTTTTCATCAGAAACATCATGTGACCATGCATATATTGACGTTATAATAATTTGTATGATGCTGAGTCAGTCAGCGAAAATTAATCCGTACATTCCGTTTCACCCAATCAAAGCCATGGATATTCTGGATTACCCATTGCCAATCTATTCGTTCCCATTTGAAGCTATAGTAGCATATCACACTAGGGTTTCTAAATCCCAATGGTTCATCTTATGGAGGTTTGTAATGGAAGAAAATGAATTTTTTTAAATTTTACCTAAACTATTAGGATTTCTGTCTTATCAAAATAATTTTAGTGTATTACCGAGTAAATAAGTCCCAATAGGATTTTATTAGGATTCCTATACATATAAGGCCCTCTAAAGAATGGGGTATCAGAACAAATCAGTAATACTACAGTATCAGCTTTTGTTGTATCAAAATGAAGAGGTACACTAGAGGCTGGATTTAATTGGCACTATCTATTATCATTGCGCCAGAGGTTATAATTGCATAGAATTCAACCGTTTTCATGAAACCTTACTTACCTGGCTTCTTACAGGAAGAAAGGCACTTGTGTTCCTTAATGTACTAGAGAACAGGGATACGTCTAAATCTAGACCGTTCGTTCCATTGCATATAACTTTATGCATAAAAAAGAACAAAATGTTTCGAAAAATATTAGTTCCTACAAATTTTTGCTACAATTTCTGTGTTTTATATAAGGAAACCAAATTCAAGTGAATATAGTTACGATTTGTCATTACATGAAGAAAACGAAAATCGCGAAACTACTTTGCAGTATTTTGTGTCGTTTTGGTTGGTTCCCAGCTAGAAAAATCTAACTTCATTTCTTTAGCTTTCTCAATTCCAAATTGATCTTTTATAGAAGGTGAAACATTATCCAATCGTTCATTTGTTTTCTGACAAAAGTTTTTGAAAAATTTCTCTTTAGTTTTTTTTTTTTTAATTTTCAGAAGTTTTTGATACGAATAACAGGACCTGCAAAAGGGAACTACTTGTACTACAATTGAAGTACAAATAGCGAGATTTTTACGGTACGAGTAGAAGCTGCTTTTGTAAAAGGTCTACAATACATAAATACATAAATAAATAGAAAGTCAAACAGGACTCTTGTACCATAAACTACTCGAAAATGATGAAAACTACTCGAAACTCACTCCTCTAAAAATTTCCGCAATTTCAAATGTATGCCCCAAAAAATTACTGCTAAGAGAGGAGGACTTTTCAAATTTTTGTTCTTTAGTCCTACTTCAGCAGAAAGATAGACATTTTTTTGGACCAGAGTACGAGGAAAGCATAACTTTTTTTCAAACGTATTCAAAAGTGTTCATAGGCTTTATATTTCTGTCAAGTCCTACTGAAACAGAATGAGAGTACCAAAATTTATTGTAATGTGCCAACATTCTGGTAACATGATTCTGCAGTTCAAAACATATCTGACAATATTAAGAGGGACTTTTCTAGTACTATTGTCCTAAAAAAAGTCTTTTCAAAACTTACGACAAAATTAAAAAAAAAAATTTAATGGAACATTTTTTAGTGCTTCTTGCTCTGGTTGAATTCATTTCCATTCGCACAGGCTTTACAATTGTGCATGCTCTAGTACCAGGATTCCTTTCCGCTCAAAATATGTTGTTTTTTTTATGGATTTCAGACGACACTTATTTCACCGATTGGATGAAAAAAATTTTCACGATATTGTTACTATTTGAAGAATTTATGGAAAAAAATGCAACTGTTGTAGTATCTAAACTAAAGCAGACATTTTACATTTTCTATCTGGCTTCGATAGATCATTCCACTCTCTTTTGAAATCCACCAGAAAATTTCAAGAACTTTAAAAATTTACGAAATCCGCATCTTAGTGAGGGAAAAGAATTTTTTCTCTTTTGATGTATTAAAATTTACCCTTTTTGTAAAAACCAGACAAGACCTGAAAAATATTGGCTAAGAACTTTTTTTCTCTTGCGTTATTGTTAACAATTTCGCTAAACTATGTATCAATTCGATTTTCTGCTGTCATAAATAATAATCAAGGAGGGTGTAGAATAAGAGAAAGAATACTTTTTCTACAACATTGTTCCTCACAATCTAAATATTTAAAGATGTTTTTCAATATCTATTATAACAATTTTTATATTACCTGATTTGTGTTACAATTGTTATTTTGTGTTATTCTCCTTGGCATTAATATTTTACCAATCGTGATTATCTATTTGTATCAAGAAGAAATTGTTTTGCATTTATTCGCCTATTTCAATCTTTCATATGTCAGGTAATTTTGAAATGTAAAATATTAATTAATACCCTTATGAAAAAAAAGTGTTGGTAAGTATTGGATCTGAAGCTTTTTTGCAAAAGAATTATGGATCCTATGCTTACCAATATTTTTTTTCATTAGGTTAGCTTTGATTATTTTGACTTTAAAGGAGAAAGTCTGTAGAAAAATGTATTCTTTCTGTTGATTCACGTGCACCTTGATTATTATTGATGGCAAAGGGAAATTATAACTTTGTTTAATCAACTTTTTCCACATCTCGTCTTCTTCTTGTAAGAATTGCGAATTTTCGTTTTTCAAAATAAAAAAATCTTTACCTTCAAATACTCCCAATTTCTTCAAGAAAAATGTAATTAAATCCATGAAATATGTATAAACTAATCTCTTTTCAAACGATTCTGTGACTTGAGCCACACTGGAAATGAATTCCGTCCTCAAAATTATTGTATTTGTAAACCATTTTATGGAAAGTTACTTCTTGATTACTGATTTTCTCATAAGCCATACTTATTAATTTGGGATCTTTTTGGGATATCATTGGCACCTTTTCTTTCTTGGATAATTTTCCAAGTAAGATCAAATTATCCTTGGGTATAAACCAAGGTCACAGGTCCTTGTTAAATGTTAAAATTCTCTAATTATTCATCGCTTCAACTGTCTTTCAATCGTAAAACTACAAAATGGTGTTCAATTTAGGTCAACAAATTTGCAAATTGTGGATAAGTTTGTCATTAGAGATTACAAATAAACTGTCTGAGAATTGAAAGAAGTGAATGGAATCAAAAAATTAATCACGACTAAAGAAGTTTTGTGAAATATGCAAACCTTTAAGTTTTCAGTATGATTCATTATATTTAGAAATTACATTTTACAACCTTTTCAATAATTAAGGTTTCGTATGTGTATATTTATAACCTTGATACTAAATTTCAAAATATTTGATCGATGCATGTGTTGATCACCTTGTGGGTTATAATTACCACCTAATCACATTGCTTATAACGTTTTTTTATAATTAGAAGATAAATTTTAATCAACTTATAATTCCATTTTCATTTATTTTCAAAGTTTTTTTTTTAATATTGGTGCATTGGTGAATAGAATGACATAACCTACAAATTGTTGGAGAAACGCATATTAGATATATAAAACGTATATGAATGAGTCAAATATTTAAATAAAGAAGCTTTCTCATCCCTTGGAATGCTACTTCTAGAGAAATATAGCGTTAATTCTATTGATTACTTGATATAATAATCAAAATGATTGATCATGGGGAGGAGTCATCGCCTAATCATTACATCCCGTGAAGAAATTTCCCCATCTTTCCCTATTTGATGTTGGGTTCTGATGGGGCTTCGCTCAGAATTTCTAGTCTAGAACAAACTCATGGGGGCCCTAGCAGGCCCCCATTCCTGCCAGCCTGACACATGGTCACATGTCCATAAGAGATCAAAATCTTCAAGATTTGACTGAATTTTCATCAAAGTTTGGAACGTGGATGCATCTCGCGGGAATAAAAATATATTTTGAGTTTGTAGAAGTGAAGGCATCACATTTTTGAACGTAAAAAAATAGTGAAATTGTGTAGCGGAGTACTACAATCCTAACCTCTTAACATCAATGTTCTTAAAAAATTTAGTGGATAAGTATATTAGAACTTTTTCGAGGAATTTACGCGCTTTAAGAGTGAAAGTTTAAAAAATGTGGCTGTTTCAAACAATAGACAAATATCAAAGATTCGGACACATTCTGGAAATTTCATATGTGATTTACTGGGCATTCGTCTTACTACATATTATTTGGAATTGTTTGGAGACCTATTTATACTAGATCAGATTTACATATTAGTAGACCAATTCCAATAATATGTCAATCAAATATAGTTCAAATGAACAAATGCCCCCATAAGAACCTGGTAGGGTCACTTCTTTTTGGTAGGGTTGCGGAAGGGCGACCACTACTAGAACACTAATAGTAAGTCTAGTAGGGCCGTAGTGGCCACAGCATTACGTTACCAGCAGGGCCCTCCCTGATTTTCCCCGTTAGAGCCCGATTAGAAATAGGGTAAACTAGTCGTAGGCCTACTAGATCCCTTCCAAAATTTCTGCACGGTATGTTTATTAATATAAACATGTTTATTGGCAAATTTTTGTTAATATTATTAAGGTTAAAACTTAGGCTATCTATAAATACCGTCTTTATTATTTTCTACCGTATTCCTGAATTTTAAAAACATTATGAACTTTAATCCGCTCTCCTTAAAAAATGCTGAAAGTGACTTAGAGCAGTATCCGAGCAGAAAAAAACCTGGAGTGGATAAAGAAGCACAAAAAATGATCTATTTGAAAGTTAGTGTTTTGGTATCTCTTTAGTCCGAGGTCTAAATGGCGTTATCGCTAGGCGTGAAAATCCAATTAGGAAGTCACTTTTCATGCATGTAATGCGAAAGGTCGTTAAAGCTTTATAACTCAACTACCCATTTGTTTAATTTGAGCGTTGATACACCTAGACTGCCAACATTGATAATTAAAACTGTTAGCAAAACTATCCATCAAATTAAATTATCAAGTTAGTCGCACATTCAGCGATGAGAGGGAAATTTTTAATTAAAACGATATGACATCATGGAAATAAAGTTCCATTTGAGCCTCTCTTGACTTCTCTCGAGCGTGATGAATTAATTTATAATTCTTTCTGCATTTTCTTTGTAGGAACGAATTTTATATTTCTCAATCGGTCTGCTTCACTCCAATGAAATGTTTTTCTATTATCACGATTTTAACTTCTTCTGGAGCACGACTGACGTTCAGTTAGAAGCATAAAATGACTGAATGAATAGTTTATAGCAGGGGAACTCGAAAATTTTGTTAAATTGAATCTGGTGTAGACGCTTTACGGTAAGGCGGATATCATGTGAGAAAATGTACCTTCAGGGATTGCAGAGTCGATTCACTCACAAACGCATCACACGTATACGAGTAGGGCAATGTTTGCATTTGACAGTGAACCGAAGAGCACTGTGCACTGGCATTTTCGCTTAACCTACACTATTTCCCTTCAGTATGTGGATAACCATTTTCAGCGTTTAAAATTTGTTAACTTTGGATTGTCATTTTCATCTGTTCGGAGTTTGAACATGTTTTCCTTTCTCAATTTTTTAAGAAACTATTGCCTTGAGTTGATGAGTTTCATAAGTTAATATGGGTTCTTAAGTTAAGCTGAGTTTATCATAACTTGATAGCTTAACATATCTCAATTTGAAATCGGTGAAACTCGGCCTAATTAGAGCAAGTTCAAGTTAAAAGATATACACACCACTGAAAAATGATAATTCGAAAATACGATAAGTTCTTTTTTGTTCAGAATAATTAAAGTAAAATGAACATGAACGGAAATAGAATCTGGTGAATATTCATCTTCCTCGTTTTTAAAGTTGGGTATCTTCTAAACTAATTTTTTACAACCTCTCGAAAATGTAACTAAGAACATTTCTTGAGAGCACTCAAATAGGATCAATACTTAAGACAAGTGAGAATTCACATGAGGCAGGAGATCAAATAAATAAACTTCAGGTCCATAATGTGGTAGCGTCAAATGAAGATATACGGAAACTCGAAGAAAGAAATTCAGACAGGAAAAGATATAGACACATTGATATTCACATTGAGATTTATGGAGTACACGATTCCAACACCGATTGTACCAAACTTGGAAGCGAAGCTTCGATGTTGGGGGCAGAGAATTTAGTTCCATGGTTTCAAACTTTGAACCTCGTTTGCACTGGCTATTGTTTCTCGCTGATGTCAACAACTGTCCACGAAAAGTGTCTTCCTATTGTGTCTCCAGAATATTGCACTCTGTGTTCGATTGGCAGCAGAGGGAATAAAAAAAGTAATATTGTGTTTATTATGAACAGCACTCAAGCTTGACTCTTAAAAATTTTAATTTGGAGTGTGCAGTTGTTATTACAATTTATTCTTGAATATAAAATTAGAACCTCTCAGAGTTTGTTGATTATACCTCACTCTTCTGTGCCTATTATTTTTTTCAACAATATGAGATGTAATACATTCTGGAAAAGAAAATATTCACGAGCAACTGTATACTCGAAGCTGCGGGCGTCAAATTATCTTCGTTGAGATATACTCAGTTGCGTAATGAAAACCTACCTGCAAAGGTACATTTTCTTTGATCAGGACTGTGTTCGAAATACAATACTTCAAGAAGAAATAGTTTTCATCTGACCGAAGACGACGACTCTTCAAGACTGTCATTAAATGTGATATTATAAACTTGTGCACAGACAATATATATAAAAAAAATAACAAAGGAACATTTTTTTCATGGAAGAAGAGTAGACTATCGTCTAAATAGATTCTATACTTGAGTTACTTACACTTGTGCATTTTTGATCAGGGATACTATGAATTTTTAAGGTAGCTAAAATATCAGTGGCACAAATAAGCATTTTATTCGTCATATTTTGACATATGAAAAAAAAATTTATTTTTATGTTTTTGAAAGTATGTTAAATTTTGTACTATCAAATAACCCTTCGATATAGTATTTTAAGTGCTTGAAAAATCACGGAACCATATCAACATAATTTAATAACAATAATTAAATTAAAAAACAATTTCTTCTTAGTTTTAATCTTGCCTATTTTGTATAAGACTTTTATTTTTTCCGTAAAATACAACTCGCCCTTCAGAAAGATAAATACTATCATACAAATGTAAAGCAAGAGTGAAAAAATAAAAGAAAGTTGGTGAAAAATCTAGAGCACCGTTATGTTAATTGCCTGGGAATTGCACGGTACAGTAATTTCTTTAAATACACTGTAAACTGCACGAAGGATGAGTGTTGACATTATATCGCACAGTTACTGCACCCTTGGTAGAAAATTATTTTTACTAGAGTTCTAATGAATTGGTCGTATGTGTAGGATGTTAGGATCCAAGCAGAACAACAAAAAGTTGTGGATGATTCTTCCATGTCCTCAGATTAAAAACAATATTAATGGTAAAAAGGAACTTGAACTTATAGATTAAGTGAAATTAACGAGATGAGTGTGCAACTCTATAATGGCAATGAAAATATCCGTGGAGATATCGGTATCAAAGCCTCGTTTTTTCCACTCACATTTTCTTTAAAAAATCCAGTGGGAAATATGTTCATGTGTTCAGCGTGGATTTTAGAAAGAAGGAATATTTTCTCTCGTTGTCTATTATAACCTAAAAACCTGAAGTCTGAAACCAATTAATAGTGCGTACTGTATAATAATAATAATAATAATAATAGTATTTAACCTATGTCTTAATTTTTGCGCTTATGAACCTTTTCCGTTTAGTTTGTGATTTGAAACATTGAATGAAAACAATTTAATGTATAAAGTCATGAAAGCTAATTTCCAAAAAAGTAGATCATTTTCAACAATAAGATTTTCGAGAAAAAAACATCTAAACCGCTTGGAAAAATATAATTTTTGAAATGGAGAGTAATCTGAATGAGTATTTAACTATAAAACTGAAAGATCCATAGAAGTATTTGTGAAGGATATGAATTTAGCTTGTTGCTAGAAGTCATGTAAAATGATATGCAACAATGATCAAACAACAAAAAAAGTACTGAAAATATACAATGAACAGGGAAAAATATTTCTAAATGTGGAAAAATGACTATTTTCACGATTTGTTTGATTTTGCCTCTAGCGTTTTAAAGTATTCTCTCACTTGTATAGTATGATCAATTAATATAGAGCGTTACCGAAGATTTAATGAAAATTATTACAGAATTAATAATTTTTTTTTGTTATTCCAAATTCAAGTTGATAAATTGATTTCGAACCATACTTATATCTTCGCAAGTATAAGTTTAACAATTTTAACCTGCATTATGAATAGTTCAAATAATTATTTTCAAGCTCCATCCTTAAATTTCAAAATCCTTATCTCTAAAATATTGTTCGCAACTTCGGATTTTTATCTTTTAAAACTCAATGTAAATTATGAGTGAGAAAAAGGTGCATGACAAGATATTTTGTATACTTTTATATTTCGAATTTCTGAGCACATTCGTCAAGAAATTTCTAACTTTACTAAATTATTTTTACTTTGTTTGCTCTGCAGAAGTAGAGAATTTGCGATTATTATTGATCCAAAAAGAGGATACGATCGCTTACTTCAAATCTCTCTTTAGAAACGAAGGTATATAAAATATAATCGCAAGACTTTTTGAATCCCACTTAATTGCTAGTCATAAATAAATAATGAGCCAATGCTATATGAGGAATATACTCTATTAAATTATACGTTTTCAAATAATATTTTTAATTGGCACCTATTTATTTTCATCCTGTAATGATCTGCATATAATATTTTAATATCATATAGTAAATTCCTTACATTAAATTTTAACTTAGAGTGCTGTAAATTTAATGAAAAGGAATCAAATGAATTATTTTTAATAAATGATATTATGTACTAGAACTGATTTGTGTTCTTCAAAATCAAATTACAACATAAGGAGTTTCCGCTCATGTACACTAGTACTTGTCAAGGCAAAAGTTAATGAGTTAGTAATCCCTTTCTACACCCGAAGTTAATTTCATTTGTGGTGTGCCGAAACGCGTGAGCGCGAGAGGAATTTCCAAGCGGGTGTAGCTAGTTCAAATTCCAACTGTGAAACTGTTTATTAGCATCTGTCAGAAACTGTCCTTGATTCAAACTTTCTATGGAAAGATTCTTCAAACTTATCACTATGATTGCTTTCAACTTCTTTAATAAATCTATGCTAACTAGGCGTTGGTGAATACACATGAGATAAAAATTGGCGAATAGAGTTTTAGATATCAGTATACTTTATCACACCTCAAACTTTTCTGTACTTTATTATGAATCTAATTTATAAAAATCATTTGTCTTCTTTTTTGCGGGCATTGATGTTTCTGAATATTCTTTTCAATAGTTTATATAAAAACTGTTCACACAATTTTGGTTCGAAAGTACTTTTGAAAGTATTCTTCCAATAAAATCATTCTCAAGACGTCATTATTAGTTTTATATTTTTATAAAGATAATGAACTATACTCTACATTATTTTATGACGTAATTCTATATAGTTTTCTACTCAAGGAAGTCCGTGATAATTTATGTGCTCTACCACAATAATTTTATTTTGCAGAGTGGCTAACAGAAGTTCTAGTTTATGGGTCTCAAGCGACCGGTGGCTAACACTATAAGCATGCTAACTTTCCGTGGTGTGTAACACGTGCTCTCTCCATGGTAAAGTATCAGAGCCGTGCTTGAAGTGGCTCAACTGAAATCCACCTTGTGAATATTGTGGAACTTAAAGCGAAAAGAATGCAACGAACTTTCGAAATTTAATCGGCATTTATACATAAGCATCTCACAAAATCTCGAAGAAATGGTTTTTCTTAGATAAGTACGCTAGGCGGTAACGAGGACAGGTCGCTTGGGATCTTTTTTTCACTTGTTTACTTCTTTCGTTGAAGTAAACATTTTAACCAGAAAACTGTCAGAACCCGCTTGACCCAATTCACCTTCTTAAGTGGCAAGTTCTTCAAGCGCTCAGAAAAATACTCATAAAAAATCGATCAGATTTATGAAACTAGTTTTTTATTTAAATTAATGTAATAATCAATTATAAGTTTTGTTTGAGTATCAGTATCATTTGAAAAAATGTAATAAAATCCTTAAGACAGTTATATCTCGATGGCTTGATAAATCATGAGACGAAAGATAATATTATATTCATAGGGGTGGACGAAATATTTGTGAAATAAATGTGTTTGTTGATTGGAATGGAAGCTTGAATTTCTGTCTACTTAGTTAGCCTCTGCTATCAAGGGAGAGTCATTAATCTTCCCTGAATACAGGAGAGAAAACAAAAGAATTATCACACATTTATTTTCTCTCATATGTAGGGTTCACTCAAATGTATTAAAATGAAAAAAGTACGATATATGTGAAATATCATTCTGACCAGGATTATTTAATTAGCAGTTCAAAACTGAGGCAAGAAGATTTTAAGACTTATTGTCACCTAAAAATACTTTTATTTATAAGCTCCTCTATTTGAAGTGGAATCAGTTTCAATATTTTCGACTCATAAATATTAAATTGTAATTTAAGGGTAATCACCAAGATAAATTCATAAGAAGCAGTTGCCATTTGATGCACATTACGTGGAAAACAATTAAATTACAAATACACTTCAGATTTTAAGCAATTAAAACAATTTAAATCTGGTAATCTTCAAGCATTTTTTGATTTGGGCTCAAAATAGAAAGAAAAGAGTTTATTGATACGAACTTTCTTACATGATGTGAAAAACTAACAAGTAAAATATTTTTCAGTTTGAAAAGGTCCTTCAAGCCAGATTCGCTTCTCCCTCCCTCACTTACTTGATACTTACAAAATGTCTCATAGGATTCTCTAATTTTGTGTATCGGAAGGCCAATCGGGCCCGAAAGACCTTTTTATATTCTTTGACTTCACATAAAAAAATTTAGTATGACTGACCTCTTGTCATAAAAAATATATTCGTAGAGAAATATGTTCTTATCCAAATAATTTTTTAAAGCACAAACACACACACAAATTTGTTTTCACTCACCGGAATTTGGAGGTGTTTGGGTGAGCACGAGAGTGATGCTAACTAGTAAGAAGAAAAGTCGACAATAAACCTTCGCCTCCCGGTGGCGGTTGAGGTTAGATCGCGAAACACGTTCACTGATCATCGCGGAGCTGAAGGACGAGAGGACTCAACACGTCCCGGCATCCCGACTGAGGGATCGCACTGAGGGATGCCGCGATCAGCACCACAAAATTCCACCCTCTATTCCCGTTGGCGCGCTACTCCCAGGCGCAGACGCTTTCCCTACTAACCCCTCATATCACATTCGTTTTCCTCTTCATCCTCTTCATCCATTCCATTCTGCCCCTTCCAGAACCCTTCCACTCATCGCGCTCCCTTTCTTTCTCTCGCAGATCTCTTATCCATTCCTCCACCTTTTCTTCACCCTCCCTTCTCGATTACCGTATATATTCCTCTTGGTGCTAGTAATTCCTCTCACTTATCTCTTATCAATAGGACGACATTAATTATCACTTTCAGGAAGCACCTGTGGAACGCCCTATCCGCGCTATCTTTTTGTTCACTCCGAAGCTTGTTAACTTATCGTCGTCGCGAAGAATGAACAAAGAAAAGTTAGAATAGATTTTTAAAACATGAACGCTTATTTATAGATCTGAAGTCATAAATGAAGAAACATCTCTTTTTTCAAAAGAAATTATTCTGCAAAGTAGCACTTTTCAATCATTTATATAGAACAAAGAACGTGTTTTTACTAAAACGTATTGCAAATTTTAATATTTTTATATAATTATAGTTCTTTCAGACACCAGAAACATTTTAAGACAAATAAGAATATATAATTAAACAATTTGTGTTTGTGCATAAGTTTTCATTAGAATATACTAAAAAGGAAAAAAAATTGCCTTTCAGAAAGGGCCTTGCAGTGATAATAATAATAAGAATTATAAATAAAAACGGTGGGCGTCAAATTTCAATGACTTTTCTATAAAAAATTAAGATTTAATATTTACGCCTGACGATTTTGTTTTTAGTCACATTGTTGTTATTATTATATTATCAGTTTGAAAAAAATTGAATATATATTTCATTTCCTGCTTATTTTTGGAGTTTTTCAATAGTATGTGAATATAGGGGTTGCGGCATGGGTTGCATATATAGGCGGAATTAGGAGGGAGATACTTACTGAAAACTAAGTATGCATGTAAACTTACAGGTCAATTACATATGTTAAAGTGTATGAATTCGCAATATAACCATCAGGAGAGTAAAGGGGGGTGGGGGAAGGAGTGAAATAAAATTGGAACTCTACTCTTCAACGCCTCTTCATAGATACCAATATTGTTGATATGTTCTAACAATATGCTAAATCCGGCTTTGAGGAAGGAAGGGAGGTACAAAGGAGGAGGGGGAATGTTCTACTCAAGTTTGACAGAATATTGTATTGTCGCCGAAAACACGTAAGTATACAAAGTTTTCAGTCGATTTGATACATGGAAGTGTGTCAAAATTTGAATATAAGATTTGACCCTTGCACGCTAGGGTGGGTCGAAAATACAAAAATTCTGGAATTTGAAATCTTCATTACGCAAAAATGTAGCATTGTAGGATTCTCAACAAGTATGATGCATTTTGAATCAATAGATATGCAGCCTGATTACCCGCGCTCAAAAAAATGTTAAGAAATTTCTAGTTTACAGAATTTTTTAAATTTCTGAAATTTTAATTTTTCTTAGGATTCCCAGGGGTCAAAAAAGTTTGTCGAATTTCAATTTCTGGGTTTTAACGTTTCTTACCCTGATGGGTTAAAAATTTTGTCCTAGAGTGAGGGTGGATTGAAAAGAAAACAATAAATTACCTAAATATTTTTTTACATGGTGGTCACCCATGTCACGGTCATGAAACTTGGCCATAGGTGTGATTTAC
>CAKNXH010000061.1:1042409-1080687 GCA_932178445.1 Andricus quercusramuli | reverse complement strand
ACTCACTGAAAACGCGAAAAAATGCAGAATGGACGTAACATTCCTGTTTAGCCAACGTCTACGTTACTTTTGGTGGGGGTGGGGGACAAACGTAGCCCAAAATTGGTGACCTAGTTCATGGACCCCCCTTTAATTTGAAGGGTTTCTTTGTGGATTCTTTAAAATTGAAGCGTTCTGCTGTTTGATATTTTCGCTTTTGATAAGGAATTTTTCTCCCCCATATCGCACGAAGGTTAGAAAAGATGAAAACTAGATCAGTTTTCTCGATTTTAGAGTTTTTGGAATTTGACAATTTTCTTCGAGAGAAGCATGAGATAGACATAGAAAACTTTTCAGCCTCAAAACATGGTACGCAATGATGGACTCAAATCATTACCTTTATCATTGCGACGGGCTACATTAGTGGAAGTTCCGCTATCAGAAATTTTTAGATTAATGGATGGAAAAAAACATTATCGATAGGACGTCGTGCAGGCACTATGTATCAGGTGGAGAAGAGCTTTTGTGTCGGCGATTATCAATGCAGATCTATGAGAAAAAACTAAAAGTGTACGAAGTTCATAAATGCAGCGAAAACCCATTTGAAGGAAGATGATATCGAACCTAGATTTGTTTTTCCAATACATTCCAGTATTTGCACGAGAGGAAATTTAAAAACATATATTTGTAAAGGTAATGAAAAGTTTGACGTAGGAATCTGGATATTATTTGGAACTGATTTTCTGTATTCAAAGGTCTGCCATAAAAATGAGCGTTACAAGCCCAAATCTTTTTTTATGACTCAGATGGGGCAAACATGAATTAATTTATTTATTTCATAAAACAAATGATTGCAACATCCGATTATTCAGAACAGTATTCAAAGTTTCCATAATTTCACATATCGGATGTAAAATTTACTTTTAACGATAATATAGATAAAGTTATAACCGAGACTACACGTATGTTTTGAAAATTAAATGGTTTTCCAAAAGTTTTCATTTAAAATTAACGATGGAGAGCTTTGCAGAATATTGTGCATACTGACAACCAAGCTATCAGTTACATGCACTGGAAGTTATTTCTGCCGGTTTACATTAAATTTCATGTACAGTGTGCATTAAAATGTAAAGTGTGCTTGTTTCAAATTTCACTGCAAAAATTAATTCCAGTTCAAACCAGAGTATAATTCACCTTCGTACGATTTTTAATTCTATTTTCATTATTCTGCGGAATTTATATAGTGCAAAATATCTTCCGATTATACTATATTAAAAGCTTTAAATTTATTTTTGAAAATTAATTATAAATACTATTTCAACGTTTACAAATAGGATATAAGGGACATTTTTAAATCAATTTTCAGTTAAAACTGCAAAAAAGTCACTTCAACACAGAAAAAATAGAAGTGAATTTTTTTGCGGATAATTTACAAGTAGCCAAAGTTGAATTTTTTAGCATCGAAAAAAAAACAAGATTTAATAGAGTTGACATGGTAACTATTTTCCATGTGGTGGGTAATTCTTAACACGTGGATTTAATTTTTGTTGCAGGTAAAGATTATTCTGCTATCGCTGTGAAGATTACATTTTGTTTGTTTTGTGTTATAAGTACCTAAAATTTAAGTTACCACATTTGTAATACAAAAGTGCTTGATTTTCAATTTCTTTGATACAATTTCTTCTTCTTAGAATCATAAAAAGTTATCATTTTCTGGCGGATGTTGAGAGTAACATATTTTCTATGGATATTTAGTACTTTTGGAACAATTTTCCCCCCGTAAATCGTGGAAACATATACTTTTCTACAATTAATCACGCAATTATTGGAATTTAATTACAACCATTTTTTGATCGAGATATTCAGCAATGACTTGAACAATCAATAATCGTTCACTTGCACCTTTTCACAGGGAAGGTGGAGAAAAGTCTAGTTTCTTCGAATCTCTCACACTATGTCGTTTATTATTCAGTATTTCCTTATCTATGAACGTTCACCATATATTACTTAAGCAATAATAATTTGTTTTCTTTTAGTCTTATTGTCTTTTTTTCTCTCAAAATCACCCCTGTAGGTCAATGCAATAGTTTTACATAGTGTAAAAGATTCGAAAAAACTAGACTATTCTTCACCTTCCCTATGGAAACGTGCAAGCGAATGATTAATAAAGTTTTAAATAATTACAGAACGTCTTGAACAAAAAAATATCACTCGTCACATTCGTTAATAGTATTATTAATTGCAAAAGAGAATAACTTCTTACGAAATACAAGGAATAAATTGTTTGAAAACTTTCTAAATATCCTTCAGAAGAAAATATTTCTCTCAAAATCCATTAATTGTGCCAATAATTTCAGAAAATCATAACTTTCCACGCTAAATAGAAAAAATTGTTTAAATAATCAGCAAAAATATCTTTATAAAATATATTAGTCTCAACATTCATCAATTGTGTAAATAATTGCAGGAAATAATAACTTTTTACGATGTTAGGGACAGAAAATTGTGCAAGCAAATACAAATTGTTCAATCAATTACCAAATA
Source organism: Andricus quercusramuli (assembly GCA_932178445.1). Classification (NCBI taxonomy): domain Eukaryota; kingdom Metazoa; phylum Arthropoda; class Insecta; order Hymenoptera; family Cynipidae; genus Andricus; species Andricus quercusramuli. Next base: position 1,078,164 of record CAKNXH010000061.1, on the reverse strand, counting down.
TGTTTAACAAGAAGTACTGCTCTTTGCATTCATCAACCTTATATCAAATATCCCGGAAGATGATAACTTTTCACGATTTACGCGAAAAAATTGTTTGAACAAACAATAATTGTTCAAGCAATTCAAAATTATTTTAAAAATAGGTGTTAGTTCCTCACTTGTCGAATAAAAATAATTAATGTTGAAAAAATTCCAAGAAATACCGTCTTTAGCATTAATTTGATAGATACCGGCTATTTTTCATTTTTTGGGGCATATTCCGGACATAATAATAGAAGATTACATGGGTCAAAATTGAAACTCATTGGTTGGAACTTAAATTCTCCCAATTAAAATCCCATGCTAATTTCCAAAGCCCGATGGCACGGGTTTACGTTAACAAAATATTACGGAATTCCTTTCACCCAAAAATGAACTATCTGTCCAAAAAGTTTAGGCACCTCGATTTTTGTACAGATTTTTGTGAAAATCTCAACAGAAGACAATTCTGAAAATATTAAATAACATGCATGTTGCATGTGAAGGTTTTCCCAATACAGAGTTTCAAAATTTGCAGATGATTAGCGATTATTTCCTGGCGAGTGAAAGGTGAAAAAGCACAATAATCATATGATCATTTCAGAACACTCAACTTTGAATGGTTGTAAGTCACTGAAAATAAGTTATGAAAATTCTGCGAAAAATGTATGTGTTTCGTTGAGCCTCTCTGACCACAGTGGTAAAATCTAGAACTAGAAATAATCATTCGTGAATAAGTTATTAACAAAATAGTAGGGAGGTTTCATCTCCGAAACTAATGAACGTTCCGAGATGATTGTTGAAGCAAATTACACATTTTCGGCTACTGACAATGTTGTACGTAATTTTAATGTGCAAAAAATTGCACACGAATGTTTAAAAAATTATTTTAATATTGCTCAGTACAAAAGGCTATATGATAATTGAGGCAAACGCACTCTCGGCATTAGAACTTTCTTGCACTACTGCTACACGTGTAATACGATCTTCTCTCACACTCTTACAGTTACACGACCCCCAAGCCCTGATGCAAAAAAAGGGATACGTTAGCCTCGATTATCGTAAATCATTTTGTATTCTTCCAAGAAGAAAATAATTTTTCAAACATTCAAGTGCAACAATTTTCAACATCAACTTAAATACATTCATACTAATATTACTATAACTTTAGGGCGAAGATATAATAATGCATTTATAATAATAATTTCAAAAGGTTTGATAAATATTATTATCTTTTTTGTGGATAGAAATACTAAATACTTGACCTGAGTAAAATGAAATTCGCGAGAACAGAGTTCGTATTGGTTAGTAAACGATGTGGTTGCATGCAAACGCCAGATGTACTTTTTTCATATCACAACGATATGGCTGCATGCCGAGTAGATCTCTCCCGTTAAAAAGTTTTCTCGAAAGTTTGCTATCGCACAACTAGTATCGCTAAAAGCCTCACTAGAGGAAAATTGAAGAGTAATAAGTAAATTAGCGATGAATCTGAAATATTATTATTATACCATTAAGCCATTTCCCTTTCGGAGTAGGCGTGACTTGCTCGGTTGGAAAATAGTAATGAGGTATAAACGTATAAGGTAGGTCGGTATATGGGTATAAGGTAGATAGGTTTATAGGTGTTAGGTATATATGTTTTAGATTGATCTGGAATTCTCGTGTTATTTATTTAAATAACACGTTCATTCCGCAACACTGCTCCGACCCAGGTTGCTGATCAATCTCTCTAACGATCACACCAAGTGCCTCACAAGCCCCACAAAATTGTTATGTATGGTTCCCCACTTGGGCCCATTAGTATCCAAGGTCTTTGTTTCAGGCATCACTCACTCTATTCTCACTGTGTTTACAAACTATTTGTCTCCACACTTTTCTGTCCTGGCATACTACTCTAGCTTCCTCCACGTCCAGGCATTTTTTCATGCAAGCTCTCGTGTTTCTATGGCTTCTTATGTCTCTTCGGATTAATGTCTCATCCACAGATTCTAACCATTCTTTCGGTTGTCTACCTCTGGGCATTCTGCCATTTACTTTACCTTTATAAACTTGTTTGGTCAGTCGTTCATCTTTCATTCTTTCAAGATGTCCGAAACATCTTAATTGATTTCTTCCCCATATGTCAACTAGTGTCTCTCCTGTACCACATTCTTTGAGGATTGTCTCGTTTCGGACTTTGTCCATCAGTGCATGCATCAGTGTTTTCCCGCATATTATGCGAAGAGGTTTCATGCCGATCGCGTTAATTTTACTCCTGTCCTTTTCTTGACAGGTCCATGTCTCGTTACCGTAAAGTATAGTCAGCATGAATATAGCATTATGTATGGCCTTTTTAGCTTTTTTGATATGTTTTTATTTGTGAGGATGGATCCTGCTCTACCGATAACCTACTTACTCTTATTTATGCGCCTATCTAACATTCCATCTATTTTTCCGTCGTTAGTGAATAGACTTCCTAGATATACGTACTTGTTAACTTGTTCTAATATCTCATCATTTAGGACAATGTTGCATATTTTTTTCTCACTTTTTCCCTCAAACACCATGATTTTCATTTTATTCACGTTAATTTTGTGGCCCATGTTCTTCATGCTTGTTTCAAGTTTATTTAGCATTCTCTGCAAGTCCTCGACTGATTCTGCCATAACAATCTTGTCATCTGCGAAAGCTAACCCACGTACCTTGACGGTTTCGAGATCTGCACCTTCTTCGTCGAAGAGGGCACTTATTCATGAATATGATAAATACAGTCATGAGCAATTTGAAGGATTCCATATAATACTCCCCCTTAGTTTTGTTAAAATTAAATATTTTATGAATTATGAATGAAACAAGTTCTCATTACACATGACCTATGTTTGTAACTATTTCTTTCTAACTAAAACCAACGTGTAGGATTTTAGGAAATTCTTCAAGAAAACAAATAAGCTACCGAATATTCAAATTAAAAAAACACATGCTTCGTTGATGAAACTGAAAGAAAATTTAAAATAACTATGATGAAATAAGTAATTCTGATGCAAAGTAATTTTCTTCTAACTTCAGCTTTATAATGCCTGTTTTTAAATTATTGGAAATTAGTTATTGTTGTCCACGTCTTCATTCAATACGTCATTTTTTAGCTTAATAGTGAATGAATTTGAGTTGTTATTCCTATATACACACCGTTGCCATAACGTTCCAATCTGCGTCTTTGACTTCACGCTTTCAAATGATATCCTGAGGCAGGAAATGTTTCTGGCACACCACTTGACCACTTCTCACAATAAAATCTTTTCTCAATATCGCTTTTTGCCATTTTCGACGTTTTCTTGTCCCGAAGGAACTGAAAAAAAATGAAGAATGGAATTTTTTCATTTTCAACTACTGATTGTGAACCATAACCTGACTTACAGTTTGGCACAATACACGAGTGTCCATTGAATTTGCACTTTGACATTGACACTTATACACAAACAAATTATTCATTACATCTTTTTAGAAAATCACCGTTCAGCACGATGGGCAGAATGATTTTGTAGGGTGTGGTGAGTGCAACGCGCTCTGGTTAGAAAATTTTGCACATGGAAACTATAATTACCAAGGGAAGCACGTTTCTTCGTTGCAGACACGGGGAGTAGGATAGGTCTGGTTTTACACAAACATTCCTTAGAAAATCGTTCATAACATATTTTTTGTTGAATTTACTGAAGGGGTGGAACAATGTCAAAAAAAGAACTAAATAAAAATCGCGCATGCAACACTGCGCATCGTTATGATGCACTGCTCTCAACTGCATACTTTGGAACACAACTGTATTGCATTTTTCTATGATTAGAAATGTTGGTGAAACTGAAGATAGCATTGTAAAACTCTCAGACACTATCCCCCCGATTTCGGCCTTTCTAGAACTGCTGACCCACGCAGTTTCTCAGCTGAAGGGGCGAGAAAGTGTTTTGCGACTCTTGCCTCGGACGGGCCGCAGTGCGTGAGTGCGCAGTCGAGTATATTTCAAAATATTATTCATTCGAATTGGAAACCGTTTAGGCGGCTCTGACTGTTTACGTTTGGAATCCCGACTTGTGGACAAGGCTATTTACAGGCAACTCCCGAAACTGAACTGAAACCGAGAGTCCGGTATATTTATGTACATCATAAGTAATTTTTCCTTCATACAGGTCTGCAGTTAGCCTATTCAAATTATAGTTTCCAGAGTTCACCACGAGGAAGTTGCAGTGCCATTTCAAACTCCTTTCTCCAGGGTGCTTTATTATCGTGAGTCCCATCACCTCTCATGAAATCAGAATTTTCTGCTAGCTATGACATATTTTTAAAAACAGCCTAATTATAATAAAGCACCCCGATTTGTCAAAGGCGAGAGGACTTACGATAATAGAGAACCCTGGAGAAAGGAGTTAAAAATCGATCTCCAACCTCCTCGTCGTGAACTCTGGAAATTGGAATTTGTATTTATCTTCAAGTTCAGTAACGTTTCTAGCCATGAAAAAATGCAAGAATTGTGTTCCAAAGTATGCGGTTGGCAGCAATGCACCATAACGGTGCGCAGTGTTGCATGCACTTAACAGAAATCTTTTCGTTATCCATATGTTAATGGTCACATTGAAATTAATTAATTTTAATAATAGTAGTAAAAAAAGTAATAATTGAAGCGTCGTCCAAAAACGGCCTAATTTTTCTCCCAAAATAGCTGCCCTGCATATGCATATGCATTTCATTCGTTTGTATTCCAAAGTGAAAATGTCCATTAAAGCGGGAACTGAAAAAGCATAAGCAATTTTTGCAAATAATGAGATTAAGAGATCCCTAAGTATTTTATTTTCAATTCTGCCAATATCCAGGGGACATTTTGACACGAAATGGAACAATCTTTACCTGCGTGTAGAAACGGTATATTAAAAGAACTCAAGATTCAGAGCATATTCAACATATTAATATCTTCAATAAAATATATTCAGAAATAAATTCCGGCCGAACGTTCTGAAAAATGTACAAGTACATCAGACAAAAATTTCAAAGATTTACTTCAAAATTAGGATTGAAGAAATACTTATTAATTATTCATCGTTTGAAGTAATTGAAATAAAATAAATTAATAAATATGGATATTTTGCCTACTCTTAGAGTAGGCGTAGAACGTAATTTTGTATTAGGTATCACGACTTTCCCAATGTATAAGTTCTGAAGGAGATAATCCTATAGTAAGATTTTTCGTCAATTGACACTATCACCAACTGGATTTTATCTCCCTAATGATCTATGTCTGAAGTTTTATGAACTTATCATTTACAGGGTGGCTGCTGTACCGAAAACCGAGCAATGTCGGGGAATTTTTTGAGGCCGGGAAAATCGAGAAAAGACAGTGAATTTATTTTTTGACAGGAAGTTTTACTAATTTTTATAGGAGAACAATCTATCAAATCACTATTCAAATATTGTTTCAGTATGAAATATTCAATTCATAATCCATTCAGTCAAAAATTTGAAACTAAATTGCTTGAAATAGAAAGCCTTGAATGGTTGCAATTTCAGAATGCAAAATTTGAACTTTGAACGTTACGATTTCTATTTCAACGTTAAATGACTACTGCAAATCATTAATTTGAAGCGATCAAAAATTAATAATTCAACTTAAAAGCATTAATGTATAAAAAGCGTGAGAATTTCACAATACTAATTTTACAAATAGGTGAATAAATTTTAGTATTAAAGTTTTTCCCTAATTGAAAGAGGAATTTTTTTGATTTCAACTTTTTATTACGTGAATGACTGGGATATTTGGTATTTTTAACATTTTTATCAAGTTCGAAACTAGAACATTTTAGTTTTCAATTTTTTTTGAATTGGCAGTACATTATATATTTTTGAAGTTCTTATTGAGTCATTTGCATTATATTTTATTATGTATATATTGCCGTTTTTTTCTTGTCAATCAGCTTCAACGGTAAATAAAATTTTTGTGGAGTTTTTATAACCTTCTACGACCATTTAGTGCTCCGCACGTAACCCAAGCGTAAGTAATAATGCAAGGGCCTATCATGTCTTTCAGAATTGTATTGACAGACATTTTATTGTGTCTAAATTTATCAGTTTTACCTTTTCAGATTGAGGGAAAAAGTGATTTATGAAATTCAAATATCTCAGAAGAATGAGATTTTCTCCGTCATTCTACCTTACAAATCATGTGCAATAATTTACAAGTGCAAGTCACGTCGCGACCGGTATATATTCTGAAATATACTGCAGAATAATTACTGTTCGTATGGTCAGACAGTTTCAAGAAACTCTCTATAAGTTTACTTCCTCTCTTTAATCGAAAGAATGAGGATCCTCACTGCTACTATGGTTCATGCTGTAGCTGTCCTCCTTAATTCTATTGGTAAATATATAACTAGGGGAAATTTTAGAACAATTCAACACTTCAGGTTCACAGTATCATTTCATAAAAATTAGAGACTTTCAGAGGAGAATAAAAATGTCAAAGAAGAATAGTTCCATCAAATTACACAAGTTAATCTTTAATTTAAAGTTTTCCAGAAGTAAAAGAAAATATAAGAAAATTAATTGTAACTTCTTTCATCCCCATAAAATTAGTCAATTTCCATTTTTCTGTTGCATTTTTTAATTCCAATTCTATTGTTTTCCGTACTCAATGAAACTTTTCTACTTGAATGCTTATTCATCAGAAATGATTTTTAATTTGGCTGATTTAATATTATATCGGGCAGTCTGACCCTGTGAGTATCGTCCTTGCTAAACTATCCCTACACATACAAAAACTTATTTTTCATAAAATGAAATACATTTTTCGCAATAATGTAGCAAAGATTCATTCACTTCATTTTTCTATTTAAAATAAAAGTTCTGGACCTGCATATTCTGTAACTAACACTTTCGAAAATAATCTAAAATTTAAGAAGTTATAATGGTATACACACGAAATAGAATTTGTAGGTAGCAAGAGGTTTTAATAGAGTTTTGCCACATACTTTACTTTGATTTATAAGAAACTAAATGTAGTGTTGATCATGTCTCGAATAATATATGTTCACCTCATTGGACTCTCGAGAATTATTATATTGTATAATTTTTGTTCTACAATGTTCATATTGCAATGCAGTGATATAACAGACACCGTGCTCCAGGGCACGCTGGTCGAAATGCAAAACCCACGAATTAATTAAATGTTGAATAATGACCTAGATAAAAGATTGGTTCGAGTAATGACATGTTACCTGATAATGTGAGCCTCATCGTGAAAAATGCAGACATCAAAATCACATTTTAATTAGGACATTTAATTGAAAGTCCGGTGCTGCAGCCGTATATCTCACATGATAAAATATACATTCCCAAAGTCATCCCGTGTGGAAAAATTTCGAGACGCTGTACTGTCTCTGTCTAGTCCGCCTCGAGTCGATACTGGCGCGCCACAGGCTGACTGTCCAGTAGCTAGACTGGGATGTGACACTCGGATCGACTAGTTTCTGGATAGATCGGCTATTTTTATGAAAATAATTAATAATTAAATAATATAATTATTTTTTAATGATATGAAAGTCCAATATATAGATTTTGCAGTTAATTAAAAATATATAAAAAGTTGTTGTACAAAAAGAAATGAAGAAATGAGTTTGCGCAAATCTCTTGCATATATGCGGGATGTCCAACTTCTGATGTAACTTCGTATTATATTTTCGTAACTTTGTCCAGTCGCCTTAACACCTCGGCCATCTAAAAGTTAAATTTTTTTTCATTTTTGTCGGATATGAATTTCAATCCATTACATCCTAATATTTATTTAAATAAAACATGAGCAAATTTTGAACATCAAAAGCGCTTGATGTGTGAATAAATCACTGAAGAAAATAAAGGTTGTATGATTTTACTTGCGATTAGGCTACAAAATAATGATTGTTCATCATTTCAAATAATTAGTACGTTAGGCTTCATTATCATTTCCGCAATTAATAAATAATTGAAATAAGTTCAATAAATCAAATAAATCATTTATAGTAATATTTGATTTTCTGGAATATCATCAATATTATACATAGAAATAAGAATATTATAATTATTATAAATTCAATATGAATTTATCATAAATTTACTATATAACTCAATTGAAAGAAAATGTTTTTAAACACTCTTGAAAAATCGCTCTGAAGAATACAGTTCTTGTATTGAGATTTCGATCACCTTCAACAATTATTGTTTATTATCTTAAATATGTAATAGTGTAAAATTAATGATTGCTTCAGCATTTGTGCAATTGTGTATTGTAATTTCCTAAATCTTTTATTGAAAAATGATTATTTTCTGAATAAACCTCTGTAATTTTTGTTCTAGTCCAAACCGTGTTTCTGTCTAGAAACTAGCTAAAATCTGGACAAAATTTATATATATATATATATATATATATATACATATATATATTCAAATTCGTATCGAACTCCTAGATAGCGCCAAGACTGGGACTAGACAGCAGAAAGGTTCAATAAAGCAAGTAGCGAAACTAGACAGCGCCAGTGTAGCGCCAGACTAGTATTGCGTGAACCACTGGGCGCCACCACGCTAACACGCATTGGCATGTTGCAGTCAATTTAGATGCTTTTTTTATTTCAATTAAGAGATTCACACGCGGAGACGAGAGTTTCGTGAATTCCACTTGATATTGCCCGTACTCAAAATATTTTTGTTGTCGAGAACTTTTGGTTTTCAACTGTTTAATCTCATGCCGTCCCGACTTGAATATGCAAGCAAGATCCGGCAAGATTCTCGATAATGTTTACATTTTAAGTTTGACATTTCGCATAGATCTCAGAGATAAGGTATAGCAGAATTTGAATGGTTTATAAGTGAAATCACGAGGAATAAGAAGGCCGATAATAACCATCGTCAATTACGAGCTCTTTGAAGTAAATGATTTGATACTAAATCAAGTAATTAAGTATAATAATTTTACCCAATCTAATCAATTCATTGATAAAACATTAGGTTAGAAAATTGTAAGCAAATTTGAATCCTAAAAGGGTAGGAAATATAAAGGAACTAGTTCAATTTCTCATCCCCACTAAAACAAGAAAACAAATATAAAAATTTTGTAAACAAAAATAAAATTGATTTCAGTAAGAAAATTATGTATAGCACAATAAAGCAAATTTAAATATATTGTAAATGGCGTAGTAACCGTGACGAGCCCAATAACCGCGAAATTTAGTTAACATTTGAATATATTGTCAAAAAGATCTTGAAAGTAGCATCTAATCAAAAAAAATAATTTATTTTTAGCATTTTATAGTAGCGAATAACATTTCAATGCATTTGAATTGAATTAAAAGCAAGAAAATCGGCGTCACCATTACGGAGACGTTCACCTTATAATTTTTGTATAAATTCGTTATATTTTGTGCATAAATTATACTTATATTCAAATACATTTTTATAGATTTTCTGTCCTAAGAATCTTAATTCTGCTTACAATTTTCTAATCTAATGATGTTATAATTGAAGTGGTTAGCTTTTGTAAAATTTTTCTACTCCTGGTAAGAAAAAAAAGAATTCAAAAAAATTTAGAATCTGAATTCTCATTAATACGTGAATTTTCCTCCATCGAATGAAAGAGAATAATGTCACTTTGAAGACGCAAAAGCTAGTCCTTTTAATCGGCTCAGAAAAATTTAATGGAAGCGTATTGGGAGGAATTAAAAAGTGGAGAAATGTAAAAGAAAGAATAGAAAGGAATATAATTATGTCACTTTTAAGGCGCAACTGTAAATTGAAAGAAATTCATTTTTTAAATGAATAAATATTGCATTACATTTATAAATTACTGGTGAAAAAAAAGAATTTGGGTAAATTATGTGAGCATTTTTTTTATTAATCTGTTTAAAAGAAACATATTTTGACCGATTTCATATGAAATCTGTCTTGGAACACATTTAAATTATATTAAATTATTTTTTAATGTACGTGCATGGATTACACAACAAAAAAAAAAGTATACGGAGACAAAAAACGATCTATCCAGCATAGTCGAAATCAAATTTTTGAAATTTCCTGCCTACCTTTTTTTTTGGTTTGAATTTGGATTTTTGGTTTAGGTTAAATTTTTGCAACTTGACTGCTAAACATCTGAAACCGTTCTTATGGTTTAGGGAAGGAGAAGAGATGTTTAGTAACCAACTTGCAATTAGAAGGAATTAAAATAATCGAAAATAAAGCATGTAAGTATGAAATAAAAAATAACCATGACAACAAAAATTGAAATTTTCAAACTTATGTTGCACACGGAGGAATAGAAATCATGTAAGTGCACGCATTTTTTGGACGGATTAGAAAGAATTAAATTAATCCAAAATACAGCATGTAAGTATGGAATTAAAAATAACCATGAGAGGTGTGTCTACTGCTCGCATTAAGAGGAATTAAAAAAATGGAAAATATGTTCGCCTGTATGGAACACAAAACAAGTGGCGTTCGTTAAGGAAATAGAAAAGAATTGGTTTCGGAGATAAACCTATTCTTTCGTTGGGCACTTCTCCAGATGGAAAATTAGCACATTCAAAACAATTAAATAATGTTCACTCTTTCGTTTAAATATGAAAGTATTAATTTTTTTGAATTCTTCCCTTCTTACCGGGCTCCAAGTAATATTAAATTATTATTTTGCTGACCACAAAGCTTCCAATGGCCCTTGTTGGCCTTCTTGTTTGTTTTCACGCGATTCCAATCCCATATATCATATGGAATTTTTCTATCCATATACACTTTATATTTACCCGAGATTAGAGATCCTTAAGGAAGAGTTGAGACATGGGGTACTCCAATTCTGATTGGTGCCGCAATCCCGGAACTAGAATCACAGTCTTATTTGCAAGAGGATTTAATACAGAATACAAACAACACTCATATCATGAATATTATAAATGATAGGGCAGGTTAGCTATGAAGGTTAGGGAAGAATAATATTTACTTTGAAACACATATAATACTTCAAAATTTCATAAACAGATTCATTAATAAGAAAAAACACTATTCAAACATTTCACGCCCCATGAAAATATCCAAGTTCCGGTATAGCGGGGAGCATTGGAAGGGGAAACGTGTTTCAACTCTCTCTATAGAATCTCTACGCGAGATGTTAGATTTTGAACTTTGTCAACAATCTTACCCGATCTTGCTCGTTAGCCGAGATTCTCGACCAAAATCACGAGATACGGGACAACTTCTTACTGTCGTCAGTCGAGATGATTCCCGAAATCGATGTTTCTCGTCTTGTCCCGCCCGAATGCATCCCTATTTCAATTACCACATAAAAAATCCATTTTAATTTTATCTAGAAACTAGTATTTCCCCATGCTTCGCAGGTCCCTTAAATCACCGTTCAAGACAAAAAATCCTGAACGGTTATTCCCACGTTGACTTGAAGACTGATGTGAGCGTCTTTCAGTAACAGCCTTTCAGGCTATGGAGTTGCTATCTATTTTAGGATAGCAAACTGTATATTGCATGCATTTTATTCATTATACATGCAAATTGATATTTTTATTCAAAAATTCACCCATTTATATTTTTTCTTACAGAATTAAGATCGCAGTCCTTGCCGTCCTTCCTCCAGTCAGGATTTCCGGTCCTCGCCTCAAGAGGACGACTGGAAAGTCGTCCTCCTACTTCTTCTCCTATCGTGGTATTCCGATATCCATCAAACCCTACACCTGAATTTCTTGAGTTAGAAAAGAAAGTTAGGTTCGGTTTCATGACTTTTGACACACAAACAACTTTTCTAGCAAGGGGTTCTCTAATTTTTGGATGGGACAATGAAGGTGAGATTGCTCCACTCTATCACGCACCAGGCTATACAGCTGTATATGATATATCATTGAAACGCCACCTGAAAATGGATTTCGTATCCCTCAAGCTAATGGGTGTAGGGAATGAGATTGTGCCGACACGATCTGCTGCTCATCACAAGGACTCTAAAAGACCCATCAACAAGGATGGCACGGCAGCAGCAGAAACTCGAAAAACCAATCAGTTGTATGTGATTCAAGAAAAGGAACTTAACCACTAAAACTCTCGGTTTCGAAAAAAAATAGCAAAACGTGGAACCATATAAATATGAATTAACATACTATAATTGTAAGTTTTCAAGTTATTCTTGAATCAAAGTTGACCTATCTGAGAAAAAATGTATTAAACTTAGCAAAACCGTTTTGTTGAAAAGAAGAATCTACTGGAAGTACACCTTTTATATATATTCTCAAATTTTTCTGGAAAACTTAATATTTTTCGAAAAAAGTCGGAAGAAGTTGGTGCAAAGTGTAGAATTGATTGGAATAGAACTTACGCCACTCCTGTTACTGGTCACAGAAATAATGTTGGTCACATCCATACCCAATTCCAACTTCTCGTGGGGGGCGGAAAGGCACCCCTGTAAATGGTCACAGGAATAATTTTTTCACATTATTACTCCTTTTCAATTTCTCGTGGGTGTCGTGAAGGCATCCCTGTGACTGTTTATAGAAATAATTAAGGTCAAATTCTTACCCCTTCCCAACTTTTCATGAAGGGCGGAAAGGCACTACTGTGATTAGTCATAGAAACAATTCAGGTCACATACCGCCCCCTATCCAACTTCTCGTGCGGGGTGGGAAAACAACCGTGTTACTGGCCACATAAATAATTTCGGTTACATTCTTAACCCTTTCAAATTTTTTGTGGGTGGGGCATCCACGTGACTAGTCATATAAATAAATGAGGTCACATACGCTAAACAATGTATATTCAGCCTCCCAGGAATTTTTCATATAATTTAGGTCCATTTTCTCCAAAAATATTTGTCGCAAATTAAAAATTTATTGCTCATAAAATATGTTTTCCCGAAAGATCTACAACTTTTATCTGAAGCATTTTTCTGAATTTTTATTATTTACTAAGATAGAAGCAAAAACCCATGATTTTCATGGGGGTTTTCATGGTTTTTACCATAAAAGTGGAATTTGCGCGTATTTTTACTATCATTTTCGTAGTCAGCGTAACAAAATACATAAGTATACGGAGTTTCAAATTAATCGGAGGTATGCGCTTTTCGGAAGTATATTCCTTATCTTTTGTTACGCTTAGCAGTAATGTTTTATTTGTATTTTGTTTTATTTGTATTTTGATTTATTTTAACCTCTTGACTCTTGGACTAATGGTAAGCAAGCCAAAAATTATCTTGTGAGTAAATTGGTACACAACCAATTGTGAAGTTATATCATGACAATAGACATAATCAGTGAAATATGAGATTAATGAATCAAAAGTGATAAAATCGATTTTCATGCAGTTTATTACTTCAAGACATCAGCAGTAAAATGAAAATTATTTTATATTTCATTTATATAAGAGTCTGATTTGTTACAATAGCCCATTCCAAATTTTATTTTCATGGCCAGGAGAATTTCTTTTTCATAAAACCAATTTTTCTCGCAAGTAAAGATAGATATGAAAAAGTGCGAGATAGTTTATTTAATTGAATGGTCGTTTATTCGTGACGTCAAAGACTATATAACATGTGCCCAAAATCTTATCTCGGTTTCCAAGTTTTTCTGAGCAATTAAAGGTTAATGAACGATACATGACACGATAGAATTGATATCATCTGATTACTCGATTATATTTGATGTAATATTTGAATGATGTGAGTATTGAATTGTAGTTGATCGAATTAATCAAACTTTAATGAAACTATAAGTGATTCCTACCGCTCTTTCTTCTTAACTTTTAAGTAGATCGTAACATTGTTTAAAAAATTGAAAAATTTTGAAAATAACATATATTTCCTCTTAAGAATTTCTAATTGATCGCTTCGCTTGTAAGTTTCAGCGCGCCCTGGGTGCGCGCTTCTCAGATCTCGCTCTTCTCGCTCGATAATGGAATATCGCAGGCTTCGCGCTTGGATATTGATTTTCTTGCACTTGAAATGCTTGAATGAAACTTTATCAAAAACATCTCTTTTCTATCCCACTTTTTGTATGCATCTCCATACTCGGAAATTTCTATGTAATTAAGTATAGTTGAAGAGTAAATTGCTCAAAGCTGTGTAGGCTTTAAAGTACACATTCTGATCGTGACACTCGCGCTTCGCTCTCGATTTTGGACAGCCATTTTTGAATGTTTATTTATTTACTGAGCTACCTTACAATAAAAATATGCACGCGCGTGGCTCGCTTCGTCCGCAAGCTTGAGCGCCCCTAGGTATTTCGTATTTATTATTGAAATTTGTATTTGAAACATTTTGTTCCTACTCTAATTAAAAAATTAAAATACTAGAAACTATTGAAGAATAAAGAATTTGATAAAATGCACAATTGTTCAAACGAGTGATAATACAAATACGATAAACAGAGTTTTTCTTTAAAGTAAAGAATAAATTATCATTAAATGGTATTATTTCATCAAATTTTATTCGAAAATGGACTACATAAGCATTTTGATAAATAAAAAAAAATTAAAAGAAGTACGGACAGCGAGAATTGAACGCGCAACCTAGTCACACTGGCTCGATGACCTTCCTTTCGCAATTTTTAAAATGCATTTCTTTCGAAAATGAGTCGAAATTTCGTCTTCTTGATTTTCCATAGAAAATGTCTGGTACGTTGCTTTCATTTAGTAGAGTATCAATTCAAACGGACAAAAAAAGTACCTAAAGGTCCCCTTGTGAAATATTACAATTTCAATTGATTTTTTAAATATCGTAAATGCTGTAACTTTGATCATTTTCTTTTTATCGAAAAAAGTTATGGTGCTAAATTGTTTGACTTTCTGAATACTACGAATAGGTGTACATGAAATTTTTTAATTTTGAAAAACTGGTCTAAAAAAGGTTGTAAATGCTCTCGCTTTTTGAATTTCTATCCAAAATGCCTCGTTGACAAACTCGTTCTTTCTTTTGGGACCTAAAAAAAGTGTGCCAAAGCTCGATTTGATCCTTTGATTGTTTTGAGAATTATCGTGTTTTCCGCACCTCTCGTCTGGTTCGAAATTTGAATTTTCGATTCTTGGCATAGTATTTTTGATGAATGCTCTATACCTCTGTTTTTGCGTAGTTTGGTGCCAAATTGGAATTTTGGATTCTTCCATATTATTTTTGATAAATAGAATCAAAGTGGCAAGTCTTATAAAGAACTGGTTTTGAGAAATTTTACAGGACTTTTCAGAACTCATGATTTCTCCCAGAAAGTTTTTCCCGTATTATGAGTCGTTTGGCTAAAAAATTGATTTTATGTAATAGTATTTTCGACGAATAAAACCAAAGTGTCATGTTCAGTCAATAAATTATGAAGCAAACAATTAGATTTCTTTGGGAAGCTACAATTCTTCTCTTAAACTTTTTTACGCATTTATCGTCGTTTGGCTTAAAATTATAATTTTCTACATGTTCAATTTCGATGCATAGAACAAAAAGACAGGTCCCATCAAAAAATGGTTTAAAAAATTGTAGACATTTCGAGAAGGTTCAAGTTTTCTCTGAAACCTTTTGAACGCGTTTGTCGTCGTTTGATGTAAAAATGGAATATTCGATTTTTGGATAACATTTTCGATGGATAAAACCATAACCGTTAATCAAGGAATGCTGGTGAACAAACTTGTTCTTTTTTCAAGACCCAAAAAAGTGTGCCAAATCTTGATTTGCCGTGAAGATCTGGTGGAAAACTGAGATGTAAAATTTCAGACAATAGGGTCATCCACAAAAATTGTGTTTGCCTTACAGTTGAGTTTTTTATAAACTCTGACTCCCAAAGAATTGAAATTTGAAATTGAAACTTAATTTCTATTATTTACTAATTTATAATAATTTATTAAAAAGTGATAAAATATCCACCGTCAATGTCGATTTATAAAAGAAAATACGTGGCGCCCTCACGGCTCGAAACACGTGGTGTGACGTCACGCGCCGTCAAAACCGAAGAAACTACATGGTCAGTTTGATAAAAAAAATCGAAATAATTAATTATCAACGTTTTTTGGCAAAAAGAGTTTATTTTTATGAAGTATCAATATGCCTAGATACGTTAAAGCCAGTTTGGATAATTTGCCAAAAGTAAGTACATTTATGACTAGCGATTTCTTCGCGAAGTGCTACAGTTTCAATGTTGCTGTCACTCGAGGAGTGAAAACGAAAAAGTAAGTGAATGGCATAAATGACGATAACTTTTTGAAAAATTTACTTTTATTTATTTAATTTATTAGTTTAAAATGATAATTGCTTCAGGCGAATCGTAACATACAATCATACATGCAATATTGAATTCAGAAAAACTAACCTCACTTTTTTTATAGTGGCTTTTATAAATACTTTCACGAATACTTTTATAAAATTGTTATAAAATTCATAATTATAAGATTTATAATTACTTTTGTAAATATTTTATTTTATAATACTTGTGGCGTGAATAAACTATTTGATTTCGCGAGGTTATACCTCACATAAATCCCGGCACCCCATATATATAACATCGTTGAACATCAGTCAGTTACGAAATTAATGTTATCAAAAAAGCATATTTTATAGTATATTGTGTCATGAGACGGGAACCACATCTTTGAAGCGACGAGGCGATAAGCAGGCGCACGAAGCGCACCTGTAGCCGAGTACACAGAACATCGGACGAGTCTGTCAAAGGGTTCCCGTCGAATGACACACGATATTTTATTCAAAATCGGCCTACCACGTGACTGCACTAAAATGTTGACAACAAGATCAGAAAAAGCGTAGAGAATACGTAACCTGATTAAAGTTGCGGGATTAAAGTTGCATCAAACTAATGATTGTTATGAGGTTACAAAAGCAGGTGAACCTGTTCGTCGGTAGGTGCGCTAGTTGCTCGAGTCAAAATTGCGGGAAAATTTAAACTGTATATATGAAAAATGACTTTTTTAATACAAATTACTAATAAGAGTTTAAAATTTATTCATAAAAAAATTTATTCAGTTATAATTAGAAAGAAAAATCCCAAAAAAATATTGCATGTGATAAAAAAATTGTTCATTGATAATGCGCCACTCGGGGAGTTTGTTCACTACGCACCGTACCAAAAACATCGACTCCCCATATTTCACGTGCCACAGTGAAAAAGGAGAGGGAATGCCATCATTTGACATGCGCAAGTTGTCGATTTCAGCGTATTCCCGTCCGTTGGACGAGGAAAACCCCCACCCAGAATCGTGCAGTTCCCGCTCCGAGATTAGGATGAGAATACGCGAAAATCTTCCGATTTTGGATAAAATATATTCAAAATAAAAATATTTACGTGTAGCGTTGAAATGATCTTCGCAACATATACTGTTGGCGTTAAAGATGCGGTAGGGCACAAGTCACGACGAATAATTTTGTACCATTTTTTTCATTCCTCACCTTTGGGTATAGATATAAATAATTTTCCTGGATTTTTGACAAACGTTTTCTTGCATTGAGGCACAAAACACCAATGATAGCGCTGATTTTTTTACATTTTTATTGAGAAAACGTGAATCGTCCGGCTTATTTACAAAAGTGTTTGGCGGCTAGCTACGTCACATCAAGATGGCGGAATGGGCGCGAAAGAAATAGGAAATTTAAATGTGAAAAATTGTTCTTTTTCAAATATAAATTAAAAAAAAAAGTTTTTTTCACACTATGCTGGTATTATTAGTTATTTTAGAGCATATACTCTATTATGCAAAAATAAAAAAAAAATAGTGGATGACCTTTTTCTAATACATTCTGAATCATAAATGATGAGTACGTCAAAAGATCCGTCCGCTGCATAAGCGCACTCTTGTCTCGCGCTACGTTCGCTAGTTTGAGCGTGTCTAAGACACATTTGAAGGATCCGCAGTCTATCGCTGCAAAACATTTTTGAAATGTTATGCAGCGACGAAAAAACGTTTTCATTTTGAAAATTGTACAAATTTATTCAAATCTCTAAGTGTATAATTTGTTAAAGTCCGCAATACTAATAATATGCATAGATTTATAAGAATTCTAATGAAATTAAACTTTCTGCAGCGGTTTGAATTTGTACGTATGTTATCTGCAAGGGGTCCCGCGGTCTAAACCTGTTATCTGCAGGAGCGCGCTCCTGGGGCGCGAGCGTTTTGATTTTTTTCCCTCGTTTGTATTTTTCCTGCGCTTTCGGTATACTTACAGACAAGTGTTACATATCAAAATGTTCGTTAAACAATGCCAAAAGTGGAAACTAGTTGTATAAATAAAAAAAAGTTACTTACCACTGTATACGATTGCTTGTACACAATTGCGCGGCACTCGTGTGTGTACTTTCGAGGCGACGTAGGCGACACTGGCAAAGGTGACGTGGATACAGCTCCAAAACTCGATTCACACGTTCACACACTATGAAACACACCTAGTCACACGTTCGGAAAAAACACTAATTCTACATAAGACGCCATAAGTAGTTAACAGGTTTAGACCGCGGACCAGTGCTGCAGATACCAAACCGCGTTTATTTTTAAAATTCATTTAAAAAAATGATAATTTCGACATGTGGCCGGAAGGATAGTGGCCGCATATCAAAAGACTTCAATGAAGTGCAAAAAAGTCGATTTCGAAAAAAATGTCAGTTAACAGGTTTAGACCGCAGACCCTTCATTTGTAAATAGGCTTTTCAAAATTGAGGCTCAAACCATCGAAAACTGTAACTTTGCGATTGTGAATTTTGTATTGATGAGGCTCCTTCCGCCATAACCAAAACATTTTAATCACGTTCTTGTGCTGCGCACTCGATTGAAATATGTCTAAAATGCAAACTTTTCCATATTATATTTAACTCCATTATAACGAATGTATACTAGATTGATTCCTGCACCCTTGTCTGGGACTGTTAATTCAGATATTGCAAAATAAAGTATGTACAAATATCATTTTTTAGGATTCTTTTAATATTTTTGATTCCCTGTTTTTCATTAATGTTTATTTACAGCTACCCTGAGAAATATGTAATTCCAATAAATATATATTATTACAATTTATAATATGCATTGATATTGAAACAGACGTATTTTCATTTCATTGTTTTCATAATTAGAAAACTGCGCGCTTTATTGAAAAATTGCAAAAATGAAAAAATAAAAAAATTGATAGCAGTTCGAACTCGAAAGTGGATTGCCTCACTACCCGATTCGGGTAGTGTTTCTAGGTGGACATTTACTACCAGTGTGGGCCCACCACACCCACGACGGGCCAATAGCACGCTGTATTCCCGAACGGTCACCCATCCAAGTACTAACCGCGCCCAACACTGTTTAACTTCAGTGATCTTACGAGAACTGGTGTTTTCAGCATGGTATCCATTTAATTTTTAATTTTTGATATTTTAAATTTTTCAGATTTTTAATTTTATTATTTATTTAATAAAATTTTTAATTCTCATTTAGACGAATAATTTTTCCCTTGATGATTTTATTGTATCGTTATTCGTTTTTTTTCAGAAATAATTTTTTTTTTTTATTTTATCCATCACGATTAAAACAAAAACTGTGCGTCCTGTAAAAAAATGGTTCGAAACAAATTTGTAGATATAATTTAAGCCGATTAGTATTTTTTCCTATCTTGCATAGTCCGACTCAAAATGGAATTTTTGTTCTTTCAATATATCTCTTGGTGATTAAAACGAGAAGCGTTAGGCGAAGAGGCTGGTTAACAAACTCGACCCCTTTTTTTTGGTCGCTAAAAACGTGTGTGAAAACGCAATCCAATCTGATTAGTCTTTCTAAAGTTATCCGTTATACAGGCGACGACAACGAGAACGTCAAGAGTGCATTCAACGACAACGGCGACGACGGCTATATGACGACAGACTGATCGTAAAATCTGTTGTTTTTTTTCAGATTCAGGGGGTTCCGGAATGTAATAATTTATAGAAATCCGCGATAGTCAGTTTTCAGTGTTTTCACTTGAAACTAATACCTTCTCATTGTAATAAGAATGTAAAAATGTTTAAGACAGCGCTTATGAGTACCAATTTCACGAGAAATTGTAATTCTTGGTTCTTTGTGGCACATTCGAGATAACATAATAGGGATGGGGGGGGGGGGCTAAATCTAAATCTATATAGCAGAGATTATTTCCTGAAAATTCATGTAAAAAGGCTGAAAAAGAGCAGCATGTTTTTTTATATTACCAGAAACCGTGAATCAAAATTTTTTTAAATGGAAAAATTTGCCATGTTAATTTTGCTGGACTATTAGGACCGAGCCTGTCAACACGGAAATTCGCTGAATAGAAAAAGTAAAAAGACCAACTTTCATTTCTTCAACTTATGGTTTCATTGGGTTATGTATCATGAGATTGAAAATATTTCCAACTTTAAATTCTTTATTCTTCAAATCATTAACTTGATTCTGCAAAAAAATACTTAAATTTTACAGATCGTTCTTTTATGAGGGGGGTGGGGTAACTTCACCGTTACGCCTATGTTGAAATTATATATGCATTATCAGAATGAGCGCGTGACGTAAGGAAAGAGGATTAAACTTGTCAGAAGAAGCGTCTCATAATACTATATCGGTCCCTGACAGATTCATTTACGCGTAAAAAAGGTGCATATATGTAATTTAATCAAAATTTTGGCAAGATTGTACGTCTATTCAGCTCACGCGTTGACGTAACAGACTATTATTCCTTCCAACATCTTATTGACAGTCATTTTATTCTTTCTGGATAGTACAGTTTCACCTCTTCAAAGGGGGAAAAGTGATTTATGAAATTCAAATGTATCATAAAAATATGTTTCTACTCGTTAATTCATCTTAGAGGTATGCGTAATAATTTAGAAGTGCGCATTACATAGCGACTGATATATATGTATTATATATACTAAAACGTCTTGCAAAAGAATCAATATCCACCAATTCTTAACAAACCAATTTCCTCCGTTTATTAGAAAAAATGTGGATCATTGCTGGTGCTCTGGTTTTTATTTTTGTCAACACCGTTAATTCTATTGGTAAATATATAATTGAATACACTGTCAATCGCATTTCCATTGTAGCATATATTTTATTAATTTATATCCTGAAATTTTTAACTTAAAAATCGTGAACTCGTGAATGTTTCTTAGTTTTAAACTGAATAAATTAAAAGTATGAAACGTACAACTTTGAAAAAATTCATCATTAACTTAATTCATAACACTTACATGTTTTCAAGAAACCGTATTTGTACCACAGTTTTCCTTGCAT
Source organism: Andricus quercusramuli (assembly GCA_932178445.1). Classification (NCBI taxonomy): domain Eukaryota; kingdom Metazoa; phylum Arthropoda; class Insecta; order Hymenoptera; family Cynipidae; genus Andricus; species Andricus quercusramuli. Next base: position 1,056,918 of record CAKNXH010000061.1, on the reverse strand, counting down.
TTCTAATTCTGTATAGTCGTTCACCAGAAAATGACGCATCTGCGTGCCAAGTCGAAGTTTACATTATTTCAAAAGAACAGCTGTATGATCATACCATGTTAGTAACGATTTTCATACAAAATGGAGAAAATACGGTGGGCTTTTAAAAGAAAAATTAAGGTATCGATATTGACTTAGATAATACAACGGGTTTAAACAAATTTCGATCTGTGATGATCAAATTAACCCTCTGGGATGATGTTTGACTTGGCTATTAGGGTGGTTTACAAAGATCTTGTTTTAATTTTTCGGCGGCCGTATCACGTCGGTTCGTTTCTCTGGATAAGAAAATACTATTCTAATTTCTTCAAATTCTTAAAAACTTATTTAGACGTTGCGAGCAAACATCAAGTATACGTGATATTTAAAATTAATTTATATCAAGCAATTACTTGCTTTCCAGTACTGAATTGGAAAATATCTCGTCTAATCAAATCAGTAATTTTCGACTTATCTTTGGTGGCTCACTTATCGCTAATTTGATCTGTGAAATTTCACTAGGTATTGCATAAATTTCATCAATTTTGATTGAAGGAGGCAATAAAGTATTTTTCGCGCAAGAAAAAAACTATATATTTCAAATAAGCTTCTCCAAGGGATTCAATTCACCCTCCTATTCAAGCTGATGCTTATTTAATGCAAATTATCTTTACAACATTTGAGAAACGATCGCAATTTTCTATTGAAAATCGAAAACAAAACTCTGTTCAAAAGTAGCGTATGAGGAGCCTGCATATGCATCATTAATTTATAGACTATTGATCCATTATAAATTTAGGAATCTGGAAAATTCTTATTTTTCCTCACTATGTTTAAACAATGACAAAGCAATACTTTGAAAATGAAAACGCACTTAGTTACGTTAACAATAAATTGCTCAATATGGCCTTCTTGTTGTTTCAATAGAGTTAAAAATGTTATACCATCGCGTCGTTTGATTAATCTGTTCTACTTCCTCGTTTTCTATGTTTATACCTATTTTTAAATTATCATATACACAGTCATGAATAATTTGTTAACATGCAATTATTTTTCTATGGTCGAATTCAGAAATATCTTGACTACTATTATTAGTAATTTTCTACTAATCTTCAGTGGCACAGTTTTTGCTAATAGAATCTATAAAATTTCACTAGCAATCAGTCAAATTTTATCAATTTTGATTCAGAAAGCGAAAAAGCATCTACTTCTTAGGCACTGAGGAAGATAGATATTTCCCTTGTTATTAAGAAAATGGATTTTTTTGAAATTTCGTTATTAATCTTTGGCACAAAATGAAACTTTTTCTCTTGCGACATTTTCTCGTTCGGCGAGCCATTATTCATGTACAGCATTTCAAACAATATATTTTTCATAAATCTTATAAGCTTCCCTGCACAGAGGTGGTAAAAATGAATTGATAAAATGTTGTTAATATTAAATGATGAAATTGTTTCAAAAAATTGTTTAAACAAAAACTAAATAGGATTTTGGAAAAATAATTGAGATATTCGTAATCAGGAGACTTTTCTCACTGTTTGAACAAATGGCATCTGGGGGACCTATTAGTGCTTACAGAAGTGTTAGTGGCGACTCGATTAGATTCTTTATAAGAATGTAGTGAGGAAAAATTTAGTTACATCCCATTTCAGAATTATTGCTCAAACATTAATATATTTTATTATTATATATATATATATATATATATGTGCGTGACGCGATCTCAAGAAATACCTAAAAAAAATTCCATCATTAATCATTTATTCAGTACAAGCGTTTAAACATTGTCGTTCGGGAGAGTCCTGTCGGCCCGTCGCCACTTCTCCTGCTTCTTCCCTAAAATTTACGTTTGGCCCCTTAAGGGTCTTTCTGCAGATCGCGTCATATATATACATATATATATATATATATATATATATATATATATATAACATTATATATATTAGGAAAAATGTAAATATTCCAAATATATGTTCTGATTATGAAAAAATATAAAAATAATTTTATATGTCTTAAGTTACTATTTTTCCTTCGTATTTATGTATATCGCCATTTCATCAAATTTTAGCGATAAAGAAGCTATTCAAAGCCTTGTTGAAGAAAAATTTAGTTGATGATATTATTTTTATAATAAATATAAAATTTAAAGCTTTTTTGGGTTTCCATAATGTGCGAAACGTGCGTCATGTGGCTTTTTTCCTATCAAACACTCTCAGATTTGACATTTGTTCTACATTGGACCGCATATTATTTGACCAGTCCCAACGAATTAAAGATCTTCCATTCATAAGCAAAAAATCAAATGATTTCAGCCTCATCTAAAGGACATACTTTTGCAGTAGCTCCCTCCAAAATCCCGTAAGAAGAAATCATCAGTAATTTGGAATCCACCATTTATACCCGAAAAAGCGAATGACATACGGCGTAGGACGGCCAACATCTTACACCAAACCCAACTTCCATCCTCAAACTTAACAAAACAAGAAAAAATAGCAATTAAAGAATTCAATCAGAATAAAGACATCATAATATCACACGCAGACAAAGGCAACCCATCAGTAATAATGAATAAAGAAGACTATAACAAAATCATTAACCTTCTAACTGACGATACATACAAAAAAACTTAAGAAAGACCCCAGAGGAAGAATAGTCAGCAAAAAAGAAACCCTTCTCAAAGACTCAGAACTTGAGAGTGTCCATCTTTCCAAAACATTACAGGCTTCCAAAAATCCACAGAAGCAACATTCCAATCAGACCGATTTTCCACGCAATAAAATCAGCAACTTACAACCTAGTACGCTTTCTCGTCAAAAGACTGAATCCCTACACAGGAAACTCTATCACACATCCAAAACTCTTTTGACTTCATCAGAAAGATACAACAGATTGACATTCAACCCCAAGACATCCCAGTGAGTTTCGACGTGATATCTCTCTTCCCGAAAGTACCAATCCCTGATACAATCGATATTATTGAATCCCTTGCAAACTTCCCCTCCAATCTCTCACCTTTGATAGAACACTATCTCACTAATACCTACTTCTCTTTCAATAACCAATTCTACGAACAAACCTCGGGAGCAGCAGTGGGATATTCAATCTCACCTGTAATAGCCAAAATCCTTATGGAAAATCTATAAACTAGAATCTTTAACAAATCCAAGCTTAAACCGGAATTTTGGTGCCGTTACGTTGATGACACTTTTATCATCCGAAGACATGGACTAGATGAACTACACAAGTTCTCCAATGTTATAAATCAATTAATTACACCCTAATATGCAGTTAACCATGGCAATCGAACAAAACGGAAAATTACCTTTCTTGGAGGTACGAGTTTACAGAAGATCTGATAACACCTTAGGATATGAATTTATAAAAACCCACCCATACAGACAGATACTTACATGCCTCCTCCCAGCACGACTCATCTCAAAAACAATCAGTCATCAACTCCCTTGTATACAGAGCTGTCTCCATGACAGATAAAGATAACTTACAAAAGGAACTACAAAATGTTAAACAAATCCTAATAGAAAACGATTACACAAATAAACAAATTGATAAAGCAATAAGAAAATACACTCAAAAAACAAGTCCACGCAACCTATTCAAGAAAGAGAGAGAAAAATGATCACAATCCTAACCTTCATTCAAGGTATCACAGAACAAATAGGAAGAATTCTCAACATACACAACATCCAAACCATATTTAAACCACCTGCGAAGAGATGACAACTTCTAAACAGCCCTAAAGATAAAAAGGTACCTCTCAGTGTTCCGTGAGTATATAAAGTCCCGTCTTCTTGTCGCAAAGTCTAAATTGGAGAATCCGGAAGGGCGGTAAGCCTAAGTGGAAAGGAACATGAGAATAAAGTCAGGTTAAAACATTTCACGCAATCAGCACGAGCTGAGCATCATATCAAAACAGGACATAGCATTTTATTTGACAAAACAACCGTCATCACAAAAACGTACAATATTTTCCCAAGAAAACAGAGAAGTAATCCAATTATTAAAACACCCTAATAACATCAATAAGGATTTGGCTTTCCGTTCTCCCGGGTTTAAAAAAAAAAGACTAGATTGGCCAATCAAGTTCGAACAGTCCCTTCAGCCCTGAAGAAGCGAACTGCAATGTTCATGAAACGTCGACAAGATTCATAGTTTCGCACATGATTGAAACCCAAAAAAGCTTCAAATTTTATATTTATCATAATGAATCATCGCGAAAGCAATAAATCTATATTATTATGAGTTCTTAGGTTTTGAATCTCTCATCTCATGTGTTAACCTTCCGGTAGGCGCGCCTCCTGGAGCACACACGAGCGGGCACGAATGCGACTGACAGAAATTCTCTTGACGAGTCCTCAGCATGCGATTCTATCAAAAATAGTGTGAACTTGTGAACTAGGGTAACATCTTGCCCTCAAGACATTTAACCCTTTTTTCTCACCGAAATTCTAATAATTCTGGCTGTGCCGCACGCAGTGCGGCCACGCCCCGCCGGAAGGTTAAATATTTTGTTCCTATTGTCCTGCAATTTTGGCAATCCTTACAACAAATGTTTAGGGGTACAATTATGCACTTATATTTGTCTGTTCTTCAAAAATCTCCTTTGTATTAGCTACAATTCTTATTCGAAAGCTCATTGCCTGAAACTAATATGTAGGGGAGAGTCGGGTAGTACCGAACATTTCAGCTTTTTTGATAATAATTTAGCTGATAGTGATCAAAATATTAATATAGAAGGTTAGTTCTAATTTCAGGGCTTCTAGCAACAACTTGCAATTAGATGTACAAGAAACAAACTTGCTGTAAAAGAAAAAAAGGCAATTGAAATGAGTCAGGCATTTCTGAAAGAAACAAGTATAATTTTATGTAAAATATTACTTTAAAATTACAAGAACCCTTAGACAAAACACAAATACTCACCGAAAGTAATAAAATCAATACAGATGTAGGTTATTACAGTCCTAATTAATTTAGGTTATTAGTGTCTATTAAATTTATCATTCAACAATTTTTGCAGAAAACAAATAAAATCAAGCATGCAAAAAACCGTCCGGAGGTACCCGCCTCAAAATGTCCGGGGCTACCTGACTTTGACGTTTTTCAGTAAAACTGCTATAAATAAGAAAATACGCGAAATGATGGAACAAAAATATTTGTTTACGAAATATTTAGACCGAATTATTTTTCAAGCTAATGAGAGATATGAATCCATATTTTCAAAATTGCACTTCAGGACAATTCTGCAAGATAAGATGAATGAAAAATTAAATGTATTACGAATGAAATTAATTTAAAAAGACTTATCAAATAAGTATTTTTTATTTATTTTACAAATTTTTTTGACCATTTTTCGTGTAAAAATTACCAAAATTAGACCTTACAAAATACGCAGACATGAATTTCGTCTCCGTCCTCACTGACAAAACCTGCATAAAACTGATGTGCCCAATTGTCGCACGAGGTGCATTAGATCCACTGTTCGATTGAAAAATCGTAACAGTGCAAGCAACAGAGACTTTCGATTTTTGCATTCGGCAGAAATCGAAAGGAATGTGCGCTCTACTACATCTCGCGTGGTGCCCGGTTTTGCACCTGCCCAATCTGCCCCCGAAGTACTTTTTCAATATGTCTCCCAAAAATCGCGATAACACTCTCATTCAAAAATGCCTCGACGCAAAAGAAGGGCTGTTAAGTACACGACGGAATGGTGCTGAAGCGATTCCAATTAAACAAACATTTTCATTACTTAGGTGTAGTTGAAAATCAGTCAAAATTTTAACTGGGCACAAAAACGATCCATGCGTCTTATAACTTAGAGAATAACAACCAAATTATATCAAATTGACTTCGGAAATCTTGGGAACGACTCAAAATGAAGTTCTTACAATTTTCAGTGGATGGCGTCACACCACATAGGGGATATAATTATTGTCACGTTTTGCTCCAGTCGTCACTTTGCCCCATGTTCCCCTACAAATTTTATTTTCCATGAATACTCTAATATTTGCTCCTTATTTTGCACTAACTTTTATTCACAGCTACCATAAAAAATATATCATTCGAATAAATTGATATTATTACAATTCATAATATGCACTCGTATTAAAACATACGTACTTTCATGGTCTTGATTTTATAATATCAAAAAAAGTTTGCGTCCTGTAAAACAAAAACAATTCTTTTTTTGAACATTTTATTGCGACTTGTCTTATTCTCTATTAATTTGATTTGTATACTTTCAATGTTATTTTCCACGATTTGACCTAAAAATAAGGATCTTACCGTGAAGTTGTTCAAAGCAAAGTAGATATCATTTAGGCGAAAAATTTTGTTGAATAAAATGTTATTGTAGCTTGTGTCATTTTTTCAAAAACTTATTTTTTGTATTAATAATATATTTTCATAACAAGAATTTTAAAAAAAAATTGTGAATATTTTTTTGTTCAAAATCTTTTGACTTTTTATTTTATTTTTTTTCGTCTCTTATTTTATTTTTCCCAACATTAATTTTTTTATTTTCAATCATATTTTTTACGATTAAGAGAAAATCTATTTGTCCTATCTAAAAATAATTAATGACAAATTTTTAGATCCTCTTCGGGTGAACATTTTTTGTCTAATTTTAATAATCACGATTCAACGTTGTTTCATCACGATTCATTTTATTTTTTTTATTTTTAATGTAATATTTTACAACTCAAACATAAACTGTCCGTCCTATCAAAAAATTATTTATGGCAATTTTTTTCTTAATAAGCAATTTATGTCTATTAATTTCTTCACACCTTGTGTCGTTTGTTCAAACATTTAATTTTTTATTACTTATTTCGTTTTTTCACGAATAAAACATTAACTACGAGTCCTATCAAAAATGATTCATGACAAATTTGCAGATCTTTTTTGGGTGGACAATTTTGGTCGGTTCATCTTTTCCCGTATCTAATATAGTTTGACCGCAGAATGGAATTTCAAATTTCTCATTATTTTTTGTGCGATCAAAATTTGAATTTTCGATTTTTCAACAAAATTCAAAAAGTTATTGTGGCATCTTGTAGAGCTTTCAAGAACCAAAATTCTTCTTCTCTTGACTTTTTTTATATCGTGCCTTGTTTCGCCTCAAATGTTAATTTTGGTTTGTTTTCCTTTTGAATTTTGAAGATGCTGCAACTTTGATAATGTTCCTTTTATAAAAAAAGTCATGAGAATAAAGTGTCCGAGTTTCCCAGGACTACGGATGGCTGGTTAAAGAACTCGATCTTGATTTCTGGTCCAAAAATTGTGTGCCGAAGCACAATTCAATCCGTTCAGTATTTCAAAAGTTATCGGGGCCTCAAAACTTCGACATAACAATTAATGATAATAATAATAATAATTGCATAAAAGTTGCTGCGAAAGCATGAAACGTTGTTTTCTCATAAACAACTAAAATAACAACATCAATTAGCACCCTACAGAATCGGGGTAAAAGTTATTTGACAGGTGATATTTTTCAACAAGTTCCCCAAGAAAAAAATGTTTCTTTGTGTAGGGGTGGGAGGGAAATAAAATAAAGAGTTATTACTTCAATGAACGAGGCAATGTATTCTGATTTTATTGAAAATAATCGTGATTAATTCTCAGATAAGAATTGACGCAGAGTGTGGAGGCGTGGTGGGGAAATACACTGTTGCTTACGTATGGTGAGAAGGTAATATAATTTTTTCAAGAAGCCACCAGAGCTTTTTAATCGTTACGAAAATATAGCCCAAATTGAAAAAAACATCTTAATAAGTCAATTTGTTTCCGAGATGTAAAAACAGTTTGCTATTTGAACAGGCGAATTTAATTTCGCCGTGAGCACCTGCAATGCGTCAGCAGCTTCCCCCACTCCGCCTTCACCGACTCACTCGATCATTCTGCATGTATCAGGCACGATTATTATTAATTAATGCAAATAAGTAGGTGAAAAATGTTTAATAAAATTTGGGTAAGAAATATGAGTGTTTCCGGTAAATGATTTAAAATGCACAAATACACTGAATTTTGATTTAATAATGAAAAACAATAAATTATAACACTGAATGAAGATGCTATTCCATGAGAAAGGCGCGAAGTTGGATAAAAACAAATAAAGTCACAATAATTTACCGGAGAAAACAATTCGAACTCAATAATCAATTTTTCGGAAAGCAAAGGATCTTTGCGCGTGCGGTCGATGCCCTTGTCAATCTACATCTGTCGAAAGTGACGCTACCCTTCACTCGCCCTCACCCCTCTTACCAACCCTTCGCTTTTCTCAGACTCATTGGAAAATCCTAGCATTTTCCAATGGGCCTTCTCAGTGCTGGCTTGTGAAGAGTATTCACCCCGACTCCCAATTTTTGAATCTATCGCTCAATGTTTGTGCGTTCACGACATTCCCCCTCCTGTATTTTTAGAGTACGAATACATTTTGTTTCTCGAGGATGCAAGATTTTCGTTGCTGGTCTCTAGTAGGTTCCTGTTCTGGTTCGCACGTCCACAACCCGAACCTGTTTGTGCTTTCCACGATACACGACATAATATGATTCCGCGCATCCACTGGTTCCGAGGAAGTTGATTGTCCCAAATCACTACGAGAGCCCCAACACTCAGATTGCTCGTTCGGCGGTACCACTTTGTACTGCGTTTAAGTGGTGGCAAGTTCAGGATCATCTGAAACAACGGTCAAAAAGCAGCTATTCACCGAATACTAGGCTTTGCCAAAGTTGATGTGAAGGACTTTCTCCTTCAGCTTTTGCTCGTTCAGTGTGGCTTCAAACGCCAGCCTCTCATATGTGAACTTCTAGGCGAAATTAAGTGCCACTCTATCTTCTCCGCAGCCAGCTGTCGTTGTATCTTCTCCTGGTCAAATTGTCCTAGCGCCTCTCAAAGTTCACGATTTGTGCCAACAAAGTTTTTTCCGTTGTCGAAATCTGTCCTCGCTGGCTTTCCTCGTCGAGCCTTAGCGCTTTTGAGCCATTATCATTGAGTCTATCGTCAATGAACTCGCAATTTCTAAGTGAACGGCTCGTATGTCGAGACGTGTGAAGAGAACGCCGTATCTTTTCTCGTTTCGTCGGCCGATTGTCACTTCCATGGGTCCAAAGTTGTCGACGTCAGTGTTGGTGAACGGTTTGATGAAGTTTCCGTTTCAATGTCTGGTAGTGGTGCCATTTTCAGTGCCTGCCGTTTTGCCTTGCGAATCTTCCAAGTCTGGCAGTGACCGAATACTGCTCTTACGGCAGCTCGAAGCTTTGTTATCCAATATTTGGATCGAAAATCAGTCACTACCCACTCTCGTCCGATGTGCCCCGCCTTGCGGTGATAATGTTTGATGAGGATTCTCACAAAGCGGTCCGATCCCCTCCGAATAATAGGCTCTTGTATTGCTTGGCTGATCTTGCTGTTCCTAATTCTGCTGTTTATTCTGAGCAACACATCGTCCCCTATTTTCGGCGAGAGCTCGATTAGTTTCGAGGTTGGTTGAATTTCCTCACTGTGTGTCATTAAGCGTAGGTCCTGTGCAAAATCCTCTGCTTGCATTAGCTGCAGCAGCTCAATCTCGCCGTTCTCGACTTGTAGTTCGGTCAGCTCCACATCTCTGCCTGTGTCACGTTTGCGGCACATGTTCACGAAGCGCAGCACTCATCCCATCGTGGGGATCAGCCGTGGCCATGAAGTCAATGTGAAACGATCATGGATAGTTTTTTCTGGGTCTCCCATTAGGAGAAATACCTCATGCTTAAGTTCCTTCTTGGCGTCTTCAGAAAACTCTAGTTTCGAGGGTTTCTTCGGCCGTTCGTCGTGTCCTCGAATAAGGAATTCTGGTCCCGTAAACTAGCGCCTGATGGAAGAAACTTCGATAGGTGAAGTGTCTCTGGTGGCATCGTCAGCCACGTTTTCCTTCGTTGGAACCCATTTCCACTCCAGTACTGGAGGCAGGTCTAATAATTCAGCATTTGGATGAGCCACGAACGGAGGGGATCTCGTTGATCCAGAATGGATCCTCTTTATCACGTTTTGTCAGTCGATCCAAAGAAACTTCTGCGTGATCTTCAAGTTGTGTTGCGAGATTATTATCTCAACCAGTCGGTTTCCCATTACCGCTGCTTGAAGTTCCAGTCTCGAGATGCTCATGTGCTCCAACGGTGCGACTCTGCTCTTAGTCATTATCCAGGTTGTTTTTGTACCCACATCCCCCTCCAGTTGAAAATTTTCGACTGCTGCAAATGGTTGTACACTTGCTTCGCAGAAGATATGAAGCTGCACTTCGCGCAACTTATCCATTACGAAGGAGTAGCAGCGAGGAATTCTCAATTTGCTAGCTTCTCTCCAGTCTGCTTACCAGGTTGTCCATTTTTTTGTCAACTCGTTTGGAAGTGGAGTGTCCCAGTCAAGTCCAGACCGCCAAATATCCTGCATCAGAAGTTCTGGATGGCACTCTTCGGATGGCATCTTCTACGGTGTCCAGGCTGTCTAGCTAGTCATCCATGTAGTGGCTGTTGACGATTGATCGGCATACTTTCGGAAACTCTTCCTTGAACCCTTTGGTGTTACGGTTTTCAATATGTTGGGCAACGTGAGGCGATGATACTGCCCAGACAATCATGACTTCCATCTGAGAAGTTGGCAACTCACCACTTCTCTTGTCTCTTCCTATAAATCGTTGACTGCCTCAATCTTCCTGACGAATTCTCACCTGATGAAACGTTTCCCTCAAATCACCACAGATCGCTATAGCTCGTTCTCGAAAAATTGAGAAAAATCCCGCTAGAGAATTGTGAAGGTTGGGACCCTTTAAGGGTTAGTCATTTAAACCCACTCCCTGACTTTTAGCAGCAGCATCAAAGAGTAGCCGTATCCTTCCAGGTTTTTTTGGATTTGTCACGGCAAAGTGAGGTAGATACCAGGTCCTGGCATTCGTCTTCTTCGTCTTATCAGCCAATACCAGTCGCACGTATCCCTTCTTTATACATTCACCTATCTTCTCGTCATACTGCTGCTCGAATAGAGGACCTCTTCTCATGTTATTCTCTAGAGAGTGAAGCCTTATTTCTGCCATTCTGCTGCTTTCTGGAAGTACTTCCAAGTCACTCTTCCAAAGCAATCCAGTTTCCCAGTGATCATCTTGCTTCTGGACAGTCCGATTCAGGATCCTTTCGGCCAATATATCTTCATCGTAACGCAAAATTCTCGCTTGCATCTTAAAACCAAAACTTTCTGCGGTCCAGAAATTCTTCAGTAGTCGACTGATCTCTTCTTCTTCTTCAATGTGGTGGACCGGAAGCAAGCATTCGGTACTTGCTCTTGCCTATATAAGAGGTCCGTGAAACACCCACCTTAACGGAGTTTGTGTCGCTACCTGTGCATTAGGCTTTCTGACGATGACCTTGAGCGTGACCTTGAGATGTGCGTAATCCTCTTCAATCAGAATTCCCGGTGTTGCTACTGCAGTGTTTGGGATATCTAGGTGCTACAGATGTTCCCAATTAGAAACTTCCATGACGATCGGTTGGCTCGACAACTCAGGGTCATCCAAAGTCCAAATGTTCTTCAGTTCGTAGGTTCCAGATTCGCTTGTGATCTTCAAGAATACTCTCCTGGATGATTTATCTACGTAAGTCATTTGGTTCATCCATTTCGAGCACAGTAGATCGCTGTACCTGTGTAGACCTAACTTACGAGCTAAATCATCTCTGATGATCGTGACTGAAGATCCTGAATCCAAAAAGGCATGTGTTTGCATGTTGCCCTCTGGACCCTCTAAAGCAATAGGCTTAGGGGTGGGTGTTTCATGGCTATCATTATGTGAAAGCGAATGGTGTCCTTTCGTGCAGTTACTTTTTCTGCACTGCTTTCCTTTACACTGTCGTAAGAGGTGCTTCCTTCACAAGCATTTAAAGCACACTCTTTCCCTTGTTGCCCACTTTCACCGCGTGTCAATATGTAATTTTCAAACGCATCACAATTTCCGATCGCGTGGTTTTTGTCGCAATACGCACACTTAATTTCTTTCTGTTTGGTATTATCGGCAAACGTTAACACGGATTTACTGTCTCTTCGCTACTTCCCGTCTAAAAGTGGATTGAAATACGCGCTCATCGTTTCCGTCTCTCCTCGAAGGAAATCTGCGATGTTCATAAGATTCGCTTTAGGATTGGACTGATGAGATAGTGCTGTTTTTCGAGACTTTCTATCGTCACGACTAAATTTGTAACCGTGGTCGTGAATTTCACATATTCGGGTCGATCAAAACGTCTCTCTGAAACAGGCCTGCCCAAGTGGAGGAAAACTGCTCATTTGCCAGATGGGAATTCAACACCACCACCGACCTCCACTCATTCAATTTCACGAGAGCAACCACCCCTTAAGCTTCTGGACCTGAGAAGGGGGAAGTGGTGGTGGAACTCGAACATGTGATGAATAAACAGTATTCCCCTACTTGGGCAGGCCTGCTCAAAAATGTCGATGATTTTGTCGACCCGCGACGTCATTATTAATGATCGCACAGTTCCCAAGGCCTTCAGACAGCGTCGAATTCGCGACACGTTCTCGCTTGCTGAGTAACCACAGTCATAAGTGCTCTGTCGAAAAGCACTTATAAACAATGGCCAATCATCTACTTCACCACTGAATAAAGAAAGGTTCTTACCAACTATTTGTTTCGCAATGTATCGATTAAATCTTACCGTTTGTCCTGCTTAAATTTCGGGATTGGGGAAGAACGATGATTTTATTTGATCACTTTTCATTACTCCTTGTCGCTCGATCTGCGACGCCCGCGGAGCTTTGTAACGTGGATTGCTGGAAAGTGATGCGATAGATCGCTCACCCTTCTTCGTCGCTTCCCGCGTTACCTCTCGCACACTTCGCCTCGAAATCCACAAACGGACCTTCGAACTCACTGATCGTTCATCTTCATTGATGTTTTTTTTGGGATGTCATCCTCTGTGTCGTCTTGGCTGCTTTTCTGGTCAAGTTCAGCCATCTCTCTTTCACCTTGTATCCTCTCAAGTATTTTTTTCGTTCAAGCTGTAATTGGGCTTCTTCTTCTTCGAGTCGCAGAAGCTTCTCAGCTTGACGGAGTTGAATTTCCTTGCGCTTCCTCTCTTGCGCGCTGGCACTTGATCGCTTTTATTTTTCGGTTCCAGGTTTTGAAGAACGGTTGAATAGAAGATTGCATGGTTGAGCTGGAGTTGAAGTGCTAGAAATCATCTGCTGACATCTCCTCTCGCTTCCTGTACTTCGGTTTGCCTTGGCTGTATCTCTCACGCCAGGTTGCGGTCTAGATACGAAGCGAGTGGGTGGGAATCTCAAATTCTTCCTGTTGCTTCTTCGCGTCTCTCTCTTCTGTTCTTCTGGGTTCGGGGTGGAGTTAAAGGAGTCCTCTCTCTCTCTCCGCTTGCCCCGGCGAAGCTGTGTTGATCATCTTCTTGCAACATCTCGGTGCCCCCTCAACTTCTACAACACATTCCAAAATTTTGTTGCGCGTTCTCTCTGGCGCCCCTTGCAGCGTCCTTTTGCTTTTTTATAATTGTCACAGAAAACATTCACTGATAATTCAGGCACAATAGTCACTTTGTCTAAGCACTCACAAACTGTTTTCTTTTCACTAAGCTTAGTCACTTCAGTCACTTATATGCCACTGTAGGATCCACCGCGAAGGGATCCGGCTATTGAAGAACCATTTATTAAATAACGCAAAGAAGAAGCTGACAAATCGTCGTTCTAGAGTTACACTACACCATGTCCACTTTTTGAAAATTTTGAACTATTATTATCTTTAGACTAAGTAAGGGTTAAATTTAGTTTTTAAATAAATTTTTCCTTGAAATTTATTTCCTCAGCTGTTATAATTATTAATTAAAATAGTGACGTTAATTAAAAGTTAGAATTATATCACGCCATGTCCTCTTTTGCATTGCTGTAAGTGAAAAATACCAACTTCGTAGTGCATATACCATATGGATAACCTAAGTTCAATTTGAAAAATAACAATTTTCAAAAATATATTTAACCTTGAAAGTAAACATCGGAATATTACTCAAAGGTCAATGATTTGTGCATAACTCATTTTATTTGAGGTATATAATACAACAAAATAATGTAAGCTATATCATTCTAGTCAACTTTTTACTTAAAAATTTCATTATAAATATTTAATTTGTAAATATTTTGTGGACATGGCGTACTATAATTCTAAGAAAAAATGACTTTCTTGAATTTCATATTACTTTATGTCCAAAACCAATTTTCCACATCCGCTAAAATACATTCATAACAGTATTAAAATTTGTGCTAATATGTTCTTGATCATGCATTATTTTTTACCGATAAACTCATTTCGACATTTCACAACGTTTTTGTAGAGTATATTATGGTTAAACTTTGAACCTCACACTTTCAGTTTTACCGTTGAGGGATATGGCGTACAATAAATCTAGGGCGACGAAACGTTTGATGAAATTCACGT
>CAKNXH010000061.1:929521-1042009 GCA_932178445.1 Andricus quercusramuli | reverse complement strand
GCGCACTCGAGGCCTGACATTGTTCTCCAAGACTTCGAGAAACGAACTATATTCGTGATCGAATTCTCGGCTCCATCCGAATACAACATCACTGCAAAGGAGAAAGAAAAAGAGGAGAGATATCAAGACCTTAAAAGAGAGCTGCTTCGACTGTACCCAAAATATTCGGTACGAGTGATTGTTCTTGTGATAGGTGCTCTCGGAGGTGTGAAATTATCGCTGGTTCGTAACCTTAAAGCCATACCCGCGTGCCAAAAATATGCCAAGGCTCTTGCGAGATGGATGCAGAAAGCTGTCATCCTTGGGTCGCTTCGTGTCCTCAAGACACACGAGGGTTTCGCCGGCCTGTCGTTGTGATTTCGTCGTGCCCTGTGACCGCCCATCTCACGGATGTGGGACGTGGCCATGGGTGTGTTTTGCCGCGGTTCTACTGGGGGCCATTGACATTTTTTCGGGATGGCAGTTGCTCTTGGTGGTGCCCTGCGGTGGTTGTTTGGCTGTGTTTTTAATTATATATATATATATATATGAGTGTTTCGCGTAAATGATTCAAAATGCACAAATACAGTGAACCTAGATTCATTGGTGAAAAACAATAAATTATATGACACTAAGTTCAGATGAATAACAAAAACTGATGGAGAAAAGTAACAAATCGAAGGCAATTGCGTGAGAAAGGGCTGAAGTTAAATGGAAACAAAATAACGGGAAATCACGGGAGAAAATAATTCGAACTCGATAATCAATTTTTCGGAAAGCAAAGGATCATGGCGCTTGCTGTCGATGCCCTTGTCATTCTACAACTGTCGAAAGTGATGCCACCCTTCACTCACCCTCAACCCTCTCACCAACTTTTCAGATTTCTCAGACTCATTGCAAAATTCCTGGATTTTCCAATGGGCCTTCTCAGTGCTGGCTTGTGAGGAGTGTTCACCCCGAATTACAATTTTTGAATCTGTCAATCAATATCTGCGCGTCCGCGACAATTATAAACAATAAAATGAGAATGCATTGCTTCGTGAATTTCATCAGAAACAGTAAAACTCTTTTTTTCTATACTTGGTACAAAGCTAAAACTTTAAAAAAGTGAAAATTCACCAAATTATTTAATTTGTTATGAGAAAAAAATTTACATCTTTTTGAAAAAACTTTTATTTTATTTAATCATAAAAAATAATTTTACCGCTGAATGCAAGTGACTGAAATCACTCACTTTAATTGAAATCCTTTCGGACCCTATCGTCCAAAAATGTAGAAATTGCATTCAAAAGAGCATATTTTCAATAAAAAACAACCTCTTGGGAAAGATGATAATTTGTTGTGCTTAAGTTTATCAGAATTTTCAAGAATGGCAATAAGCCTATTTTCCAAAACTTTGAAACTTGTTGCTTGATACATTTCCTGAACTTATCTTTTTATCATTTTAGACTAATAGTTTCGCTTTAATGAAAAAAATCTGTTTTTGCTACCTCCAACGATTGTTTAAATATGGAGTGGGTTCCAGGAATGTGTTGAGTATTATAGGATTTCCTTATATATACCAACCCGACGTGTATTTGCAGTCAAATTTCAGGTATCGATTCTGCCACGATTTTTTATAGGATGGACAGACAATATGTTCAGACTGCCATCCTTTTTTTTCCTTTCAATCTCCACGCAGTGAATGGAGTAAAATTGATTTCAACTTTTAGGGTACCTTCGCGGCATTAAGCTGGATTAACTTGGTTTCAGTTTCTACCCTCTCCAAAATAATTTTAATGCTTTTACTTTTTGCCAGGAATCGTCATAGGATTAAACAGGATTGAAACGCAGTATTTGAAGATAAAATTAATTGAAAATGTTACTTGCTGGAACAACTTTGCTTCAGATTTAAAGCGTTGTGCATTTGATTATATTTTAGCTCGTGTTCATTCATTTAAATAATTACAAAAAATTAATTTCTTCAATTAAAGATTCAAAAGTTGTAAATTGAAAGTCTATGACTTCTGACAATCACAAAAATCTACATTTTTGTTCAAAAATTATAAATGCGGATAAATATTTTGTAAGGATGAAGATACGCAGGTATGGCGATCCTACAGTAGATAATTTACCTACAATATATATGATTATTTATTAAATGCACAAATAGGGGAGACCACCGTACAGAAGATAATGATCCTAAAGTAGATAGTCATTAATTATAAGCAAAAATATAAGAAAAATACCTAATTCGAATTTTAACTCATTGGCAATTACATTGTCTCAACTTAGTATTTTGAATTAATGATTATCTACTGCAAGAGAGTGTAGCCTGAAAAAAATTATTTTGTTCTCACCAATGTTTCGATGATTTCTGAATATTTTCTCACGAGTTCTGACTTTCTCTAGCGTTTTTTGACGAGAAATTTACAAATTCTTGTTAGAAATCTTCAGAAATGATAATTTTTCCTAAATGTTTCTGATTTTTTCAATACAGTATTTGTCTCAATACTGGGAAACCCCCCAATGAAAGCTATGTTCTTAACTGGAACCCAATTAGGCAACAACTAGGGTGGTATGAAACCTACAGGCTCACGTAGCCAGTACTTTTAATTATTTACTGAGCTAATACTAGGCCTCCTACAATCAAAGGTACTCAAATTATTCACACTACGATGTTGATACCAGTAGTGAGCCAGTACAGAACATAGTTACTAACACCTTGTCTTAGGCACTGACTACTGGAGTCTCTCAGCAAGGTTTGCGGGTATGGGGTTATGTAAACCTTAAAATAACTAACCGCATATCTCATTATTTATTTATATATTAAATATTTTATATATTTATTATTATATATATTTTAATTTTCAAATGCACCTATTTATATTCTTTTTTCAGAATCTAGCCGCACAGCTATTTTTAAAATACAATATCCAACAAACCCTGCGCCAGAATTACGTATGTTAGGAAAGTTTGAAAGATTAGACATCAATACAACCTTGTTATCAAAGGGTCCTATAATCTTTGGATGGGACAATGGAGGTAGGATTGCTCCACTATATCATCCACTTGGTCATGCGGCTGTGTATGATTCAATTTCCCGCCGCCACATAGAAATCGATCTTGAATTTCTCACTCGGATAGGTGTCGGCGGTCCTACGCCTTCAAATGCTGCACACTTGCATGCTCATCTCAAGGTATCCAAATGACCACTTAACCATGATAGAACTCAACATCTCTAGAAGACAGTTTCGCAGAGCAATTCTTTTGGCAAATGTAAAATTACTGTTGTAAAAAGTATTTTCTTTTTGTATTATGAATTGTACGATAAATTCGGAATAAGAAGAGTATAGTTAGCAGATTAGAATATGTAAATGAGTACATGCGAAGTTTTTTGTTAGACAAACACGCCTTATTCACTCTTTATTACAAACAAAATCATTTGGTTAACAGCAAGATTACATTGGCAGCGAAATTGCTGAAGTTTGATTGAACTCCTCATTTAAAAGTATCCATACACTATTTTCATTATTAACGCAAATATTTATGTGAACTCACTCTCTTTCATTATTCTATAAATCGATATTTTAGTCGTTCGGTACCTCTAGATGAACGAGGTACGAGTATTTACTTTCTGGGTTGTGAATGAAATGATTTTGGAACGGGGAAATAGAAATAAAAAATTGTTAGCAGAGTAGAATATTAATGAATGAATGTAATAATTCTTTTCAAATAAATGTGGATTATTTATTCTTCATCACTCTCACTCGCAGCGCTATCTTGTAGAAATTAAATCACTAATGTTGAAGCGTTACTGGTGAATCCTGATAATTACCAAGTAAGATTTTTCTATATATTTCTCATGGCTGTAAACTGCGTTCCATCTTCTCAAATAAATGAAGTATGTGTTCTAAATAATGTACTACATATAAATACGCTGTGATTTAATAATTCTTGTAAAACAGCTATCTGCCTTGCTATAGGGTATCAATGTATTTTCACAATCAATAAATTTAGTAACTGAAATTCAATATGTATTTATATGTCAAGTTATCTGCTGACTGCATATGTAAACAAAGAATTGTGAGTCAATATTATTAGATCATGAAGAATCCGTATATGGAAATTTTTCAATATTATTCTTGAAATTCAAAATATTTCAATAATACGTAAAATTATATGCTACTTTCATATATAAACAAAGAATTGTAAAATGATATTGATTGAATACATGGAAAAATCAATAATATACGCCTTCACTGAATTAAAAGTGCATAAGTACATTTTAACTTAGTCGATGGGAAGTGCCTACGCGTACCGAAACAATTCGTGTATTCGTACAGAAATGTTGGTACAATTAGTGTCTTATTTGAGTAAATTAGTTAAAAACAGATTTTATAAGTTGTACGTATGCATAAATAAGTGCAATTTGTGAAAAATTATGGTCCGAACTTTTTGGTAAACTGAAATTTTCGAAAATATTAATAAGTGCATATCTAAATATATATAAGTGTCTATTGAACTGTTATTTTATTTGATCCTTGAGAATACTTTCCGTACAATTTAGGTGTGACTAATACACTACAGGTGCATAAAATAAGTAATGGCTAATGTAGACAACGCGGAAATTGGCCAAATGGAAAAGTGACAAATGAAAAACTTTCATTATTTCTTAAACTTGTTGCTTCATTGAGTCATATATGGTGAATTTCAAACTTTTTTCAGCTCATAAAAAGAATTCAAAGAATATTAACGTATATTATGCCATTCAAAATTATATTGAGATTCATTCTAGTCTCTTGATTGTATTACTCTGCCTCTTCAAGGCGAGAAAAAGAGATTTATGAAACCCAAATATCCCTGAAAATGGAGTTCCTAGTCGTAAAAAGAATAACAAAATGCGTGCGATAATTTAGAAGTGTGAGTGAGATAGCAGCGAGTATATGTACTGAGATATCTTGTAGAATATTCATCATCTGTAAAGTTTTTTGTTCAGGTATTCCCTATAATTCAACTTGCTCGGTTCATTAAAAGAAAATGAGAATCATTACGGTTACTCTGGTTTTAGCAGTAGCGATCCTCCTCAATTCAATTGGTAATTATATAATTAGGTATATTCTTATTCGCATTTTCC
The DNA here is from genome assembly GCA_932178445.1 of Andricus quercusramuli. Lineage (NCBI taxonomy): Eukaryota > Metazoa > Arthropoda > Insecta > Hymenoptera > Cynipidae > Andricus > Andricus quercusramuli. The sequence goes on along the minus strand of CAKNXH010000061.1, from coordinate 1,036,914 downwards.
ATTTAATACCTCTATATATTTGCCTCATTTTTATTTGAAATTGTTCAAATTAAAAACTGTTCACATGAAATGTTTGGTGACCATTAGGGCATAACGCAACAAACAAAATTTAGTCCATCTTTTTCCGCGGGGGGAGGGGGTGAAAAGTTTTTAGTGGGTTTCTCGTTATTCTCAAGCAAATATTTTTTGTTCTAATCCGGACTTACGGCAAAAGTTGTTATTATGATATACGTTCCCATATATTACAGACATCTTCAAAAATTATCTCATTCATGCAGCCTCAGGTTTGACGCGTCCATTCCGTACTACTGCACGTTGCGTTTAAGCAACGTTTTCTTCAATTTTTTCAGAAAAGCTTCTTCCTTTGAAATCGAATTTAACCTAAAAATAGACAGCAGAAGTAAGCTTATAAGCAGACAGAGTCTGATAATGTGAATCTTTGTGAGAAAATAGTTCAAAATATGTGCTTGCAACAAATTAGATATAAGGTCAGCGCTATTTGTTCTACTACCGGTACGTTTACCGAATGTTTTATGGTACTCTATTCTTGGTATAATAGAATCTGTTCACAAATTTAGAACATTATAAAAGGATTACTCTTGAAAGATAAGCTTCGAACCTTTTTGAAGGTTTTCTTACATGTTCTGGCTTTGGCTGGCATTTTTTGTCGAGAAACGTAACAATTTTCGTTAAAATTCATCAAAAATCCTGATTATGTATGAGGAGTAACGATTGGCATGATTCTAAGTCTACGCAGACGCAGAAGAGTTTGCATCAAGTTGCCTAAAGTTTGCGATGAAATGTTTAAAAACTTCTATCGCAACATTCAGAAAGGTGTGTCTGAACACAAAAATATCGTTAAGAAATATTTATGGAATCTTGCATCACAAGGCAAGATTTGCTACATTTTGTTTCGCAATCCCTCAATCTTCGTATGTAGGGTTACTTGAGTAATACGTCACAAACATACCTAAAGCTAAAGATGTGAGGTTTCCTCAAGAGTTCTTGGTAACATTTCTACATGACGAATATTTTCGTACTTACGGCAAGCTTCCCTGAACCTTGCGACGAAAATTTCTGTAACTTGCTCTACAAACTTTAGGCAAGATTGCTGCAATCTGATGTGCTATATGAGTGCCATGCAAGCATCATTGTATATTCTTGTACTCGTACTAATCGATTTCTGCATTCTCATTCTAATGAGAAGCTATTAGTTTTTTAATAATAAAATTCATTCATTTACATCCTTTCTTACAGAATTAAGTTCGCAGAGAAGAAGTCCCGGTGGCGATGTACCCGGTACTTCCGGTCCCAAGCCGTCTCATACTCCGCAGCACAATTTGCTCACATACGACGAGGAACGACTTTTTGAGCTTATTCGTGATGCGCCGATCGTAGTATCACGATTTCCAGCAGAGGCTGAACCAGAATTACGAGCATTATTGAGGAAAATAGGCAACAGCTACGTGCCTTGCGATGCAAATACATATCTAGCAGTAAAAGGTAATTTACTCTTCGGATGGGTCGAGTTAGGTCAAGTGGCTCCGTTCTATCACGCACCTGGCATTACAGTTGTTTTTGATATATTCGCGGGATCCCAAAGAGCAATGTCGTTACCAACTCTCAGAAGAATGGGCGTGGATAGAGACGCACCTCGTCCTATGGATAGTGAAAATGTTATGACTGAAATCAGAGCCGTAGCAAGACACGATATGATACACCCTGACCCCAGAATGAGGAGAATTGAAGAACTTCTTGCTGAGATCGCGACCACCTTGAGAAACCAAAATTTAAATGGCTCTAGAAATGCCAGAAACTAGCTCTTATGCAAGGCCTTAGCCAGATGAAATTTTCGGGAGAGAATTTTAAGCGGCACACTCGCAAGCACTCAGAAAAGTGTATGTCGATTATGTACATGCTTCCATAATTCCTGTAACCCTCGCCCCCCCGTTGATTATAGCCTTGCTCTTATGTACATAATATATCGTGTTAACTATTTGTGATTTTTCAAGTTAATTTTCAATAAAAGTTGAATTAACTAAAAGACTTTCGATGACTCTTTTCTCCGAAAATAGATATGGATACTTAGCCCTTTGAAAAGCAATTAAACCTAAATATTAATAAACTTGCATGTTGGTGGTGGAAGTGAGAACGTGTTTGGTGACAGGTGGTGAGAGGATTTTACGGAATTTGTGTGGAAGGTGTGAGTGGAGTGTGATGGTGGAAGCCCAGGAGGTGAGTAGAGTTGTGTGGGGTGAATTGGCGAGATAAAATGTGTTTTTTGGCGTGGGAGTGAGTTGGGTTTTAGGTAGATAGAGAAAGTGAGTTGCTGCAGGGGCTGTGAGGAATAGAAAAGAAAAAAAAAGAAGGGAAATAAAGGGAAAATTTGGCGGCGAGTCTTCAGAGACATCTGTCGGCTTTAGGTTTAGGAAGCGTAGGGTGGGGGTCAGCGAGAAGATAGGGAGTGAGGAGTGGAGGGAATTTTTTAAAGAATCATTCCAGGGCTCAGATTCAAGGAAGACGGATGGGGGAAGTAGAAGAGCGGGGGAGGCAGAGATGGAGGAGTTAAATGACGAGGAGATTGAGAAGCAGATAAGGAAGTTGAAAAGGTCAAAAGCAGCAGGACTGGATGGGGTAGAGAACGAAGAATGGCTGTTTAGTACACAAGAGGTTAGGGAAAGGCTGAAGGAGGGAGTGAAGAAAGTATGGAGGGGTGAGAGATTCCCAGGAGGGTGGAGAGAAGGGTTAGTAGTGCCACTATATAAGAAAGGAGATAGAGATAGACAGGAAAATTATAGAGGGATCACGCTGATGAATACGGCGTATAAAGTATACGCGATGGTGGTGGCAGAGAGACTGCGGAGGGATTTCGAGGGGAAAGAAATATTGCCGGAGACGCAGGCGGGATTGAGGGCGGGTAGGAGTACTATTGACAATATCTACGTTCTGCAGCACGTGGTGGATAGAGAATTAGCGAAGAAGGGGACGAGTGTGTACGCGTTTTTTGTGGATCTCAAAGAAGCGTTGCCGTCGGTGGATAGGGGGAGGTTGTGGGAGGCGATGGAGGATTTTCAAAAGTTGCGATTATGATAGTCAAAATCGAAATTCCGAGACAAGAGAGTGCACTGAGACTTTAATTATTGGCGCATATCAGTCGCTCTTTGACAGCAGATAGTCATGGAGGGTTTCATATTTCACAGTCGAATATATCGGCTTCCATATAAACGGGATATGTTTGTTCTACCTTTAATACTTCGGGACAGAATGGTGCTACCTACCTTTACAGAGCTTGTTTGAAGCTCTTCAAACCATAATAAAAAATCAAGATCAATGCATGAAATGTTCAGCGAAGTGACCTAAAAAGTGCATTAGAATTTTTTGTGCTTCGCCAGGGTATCTCCTTTTAAAGATTTTAACGCAATTACTTCTCAGGCTTTTTTTTAACAAAGCCAATTCCTCTGAGCCTTGACTCTCGTGGCTGCATTCAAGTCCATCGAATTCTCTTCAAGTCCAAACGAATATAGGAATTTGGGAATCAATTTGCAAATTATTATAAAAGTGTAGACTGAGATACGTCAGAAAAATAAAGTTTGAAATTATACAAGGTACACGGAATAAATATTTTTTGCCATAGGAAGCTTAGGATTCAAGAAATATTTTGAGCAAATGGAATGCAATCTAAAATATATCATGTTAATATTTTTATATCAAATGTAATTCTCATGTGCCAGAAAAACACGTTTATAAACAGAGTCGCTGAAGCGAATCTGAAATTAAGTACTCTCTTCAGGGTATTAATATTTAATACGTGAAAACAAGAGTGTAATGCGCGTCACAAATACCGTAGTAAAGCCTTGTATCTATTCCAGACAAAACTTACCTATTTTCGCTACCACTACCCTTTCAGTACTCCCGACGCGCATACACTAAATTTACAGGAAACCTTAAAATATTTTAGGCATGCTCAACCTTTTGTTATATGAAGATAAGGAGAAACAGAACACAGAATAAATACCTCACTAAAAACATCTGCGATGTATGAAATACAGTCAAGTAAAATATTATCAGTTACAATCAAGATAGCTTGTGAAATCAGGTTTGTCCAGTAATTGTGAAAGGTATCTAATTTTTTTCATATTTATTAGGTTGATAAAATGACAGAAACTGATAAAAGGTATTAAAAGAGAAGAAAATACAAACTTGGCCAGATGTTCCCTTTTTTTATTTCTATATTAATAATGATAATCTCGCCAAGTTTTCATATTCTATCCATTGTAAAACATTCACACACTTACACTTCTTTTTCAGTCTCATCATAGAAGGTATTAGATTTGTGTAAAATTTGACCCCCCCCCCCTCCCACGTTTTTATCAAATGTCCACGTTTTGAGACCATTTTGGATAAAAATTTCAGAAAGTGAGCGCTTCTTCAAAATTCTTGAGACAATTTTTTTTCAAATTTGAAACTTCTATATACAGATGTTCGTAGTACTCAAAGAGACAAACAATTTATCCTGATGACTTTTTTTGTTAAAAGACTTTTTTTATCTTCATGAAAAATCGAAAATTCAAATTTTCATCGCACAAAAAAATAATGAAAAATCCATTTTGCGGTCAAAATATCAGCGATCCGAACGAAACGAAACAAAATAAAACGTTCCTTTTTGTTACGTTATGTTATCGTGTAACGAAACTTTCGCTATTTTCGTTTCAGTTATTCACATAAACAACAAAATCAGTAGTACTTTTAATTCGTTTTGTTACTAAGAGATGGATACTAAGTGAAATAAATCTATTAATTTTATTCAAATGTAACACAACGAAACAGAAATCGCAATTAACGTTTCTTCGGAATGAGTATTAATAATTGCATAAATTGAATAAGAGGTAAAAATTATGTAGCGAAGGATTTGTAGAATTTATCAGGCTTATTAGGTCGAGATTTAACTTTCATTGAAGGCATTTTCACGTTCATAATTATGAGAACTATGACAACCCTAGTACTTTCATACTTTATGAAAAAACAAGAATAGTCCGGGTTCCCCAGGTGGTTTACCAGTTCTACTTTTAACATTCTTCGGAGGCATTTTGACATTAACCCTCCGGAGGTATCTAAAAATCATAATTGTGAGAATTATGTCAACCCTAGTACTCCAGAGCATTCACAAGGTCACTGAAACATATCCTTCGAGGAATTTTGAGGCCCTGCATTTACGCGAGGGCTAAAACTAGTTTATGAAGAAGCAAGAATAGTCCGGGTTCCCCAGGTGGTTTACCAGTTCGAGTTTACATTCTTCGGAGGCATTTTAACATTAACCCTCTGGAGGTATCTAAAAATCATAATTATGAGAACTATGACAACCCTAGTACTTCAAAGCATTCACCAGGTCACTCAAACATATCTTTCGAGGAATTTTGAGTCTCTGCGTTTATGCGAAAGCTGAAACGAGTTTTTGAGAAAGCAAGAATTATCCGGGTTCCTCAGGTGACTTACCAGGTCGAGTTTTTACATTCTCCGGAGGCCAAGAAGACAGTGACGATCCACATACTCCAGGCAATCTAACTTACTTAAAATTTTTATCTGAATAGAGAAGTGAATTTTAGGTTATAATAACTTGAAAGGTAAGTTTTATTATATTTTAAGCCATCGGACAATCGATTATTAATTTGTCTTTCTTTTGTAAATTTATTTTGTACTCTAATTAATTTTTTAATTATTTGCTGAAAAAAAAAATTAAAATTTGTGAAATTATTTTGTAAAAATTTGATGGCTGTTATTCTTCAAATGATAATTTTTATTTTATGAATCTAATTACTATAATAAAATAATGATATGAATGATAAAGGTTTAGAATAAAAAGGTTAAAAATTGTTTAGAGACTATGTGGAAAAGGAAAAGAAGAAACAAAACAAAGTTAAAACCATTATTTCTCAGTATTTTGTTTCCTTGCTCGCTGTCACGGTTTGGGCAAATTAATTAGTTTCAAAAATTGCTAATAATATGATTGAAATTTTGAAACCATGAAAAAATGCGACTTTTGATTATAATAAGCAAATTAAGTTTTTGGCGATATTATCTATGAGCAAACTTGAATTCACTCTGGTCAAGTTTTTATCGGATTTTTATCACCCTTACTTTTTTGGAAATAAGTTTTTGCCTTCACAAGAATACGGGGTTTGAAAAATGTCTCGAGGAACATGTATCAGTGACCTGGTGAATTTTCTGCAGCAGCCAGATAGTCGTAATCCTCATAATTACGACTTTCAGATACCTCTGGTCGGCAAATATCAAAATAACTATGAAGAATGTTAAGATTCGACTTGGTGAGCCACCTGGGCACTCAAGACCATCCTCGTTTTTCAAAAACTCGTTCAAGCCTTGATAGGAATGCAGGGTTTAAAAATTCCTCGAAGAATATATTTTTGGTGACCTAGTGAATGCTCTGGAGTACCCACTTGAAGAATATGCATCAGTGACCTGGTGAATTTACTTTAGGACCTAGATAGTAGTAATACTCATAATTACGACTTTCAGATACTCCCGTATGCCGATATGACTTTGAAGAATGTTAAAACTAGACCAGGCAATAACGTAAGGCCTTAACATTTTTCGAAGACTATGTTTAAGTTTCCTGATGAATTATTCTCGGGTGCACCTGGATTGTCGTAAAATTCTTATCATTACGACTTATAGATACCTCCGGAGGATTAGCACTTAAATGCTTCCGAAGAATATTAAAACTTTACGTTGTAAGCCACCTAGGGAACCTGGGCCATCCTCGCTTCTTCAGAAACTGATTTTAGCCTTGACAGAAATGCAGGGTCTCGAATTTCTTCGAAGAAGATGTTTGAGTGTCTTGGTAAATTCTCTAGAGCACCTAGGTTGTTTTATAGGTTTTAAAATTCCTTAAAGAATATGTTTGAGGGACCTAGTGGAGCTTCAGGAGCACCAGAGTGGCCCCATACCTCGTAAGAAAGACCTCCGATCCTTAAAGGACGGTTAAGAGTCAAATATATCCGAAGCAACTTTAATCTTAATATGGTAAAATCTTATTGAGTTACTGGTACAATTTAGGTTTCCATGTATTGTTTAGTTATTTAGATGAAAACAACTCAATATTCTTTCATTATGTTCCATCTGTTTCATAATGTAACGAAACAAAAGTAATGCTAACATTAATCCCTTTTTGATGGGACGACGTAGTTTTTGTTTCAGTGTGAAAAAATGATTTAAGAATAAAATGAATGAAATTTTTGGACAAACTACACAAACCACGAAAAAAAAATTAATAGACAGAAGTTGTTCACTCAGAAAAGAGCTACACATTTCTCAGTAATCATTTGTTGATAAGGTGCGTAATTTTTATTTCATTCTTGAAAAATAACATTGACAATAAAAAAATTGTGAAAACACGACGCAAGGAAAGAAGAAGATGAATAGACAAAAGTTGTTCAGCCAAAATGACCTAAATTACATTTACAAATTTTCTTAGAACCACTTTACGCTAGAAGGAGCTTCAACGAAAGAAAGTTCACAGTCACCAAATTACAGTTGTCGATACTTTGACCCTTAATTTTAAAATTTCTGTGCACGAATGTGGAAGAAATACAAAGATCAAGTGCGTAGCTTGAGGTAAATATAGTATAAGAAACGAGCGGGAAACCTATAGGCCACCCTAGGTGCGCTCAAACTTGAGAGCGAAGCGAGCCGCGCGCGATAAGAATGTGCCCGAGAAGCGGGCAGATTTTTAAATTAAATTTTTATTAAATAAGTTAATCGTTTCGAAATAATAAGAAGAAACCATTCTGTTAAGTTGTTTTTGTTTTCATAGCAAATTTTTTGTTCTTAACACAAAATAATTTTTTGGCCCAACAAGTTATTTTGTTCAAAAAACAAAATTATTCCGTAGTGTTTGCTTTACTTGTCCTGAAGAAAATTTCGTTGAGTCAACAATACTGTTTAGTTCGAGCAACAACAAAAGTGATTATTCAAGCGCACTCTTGCGATCAACGCAAGAACTCATGTGTTTTTTATGTATGTATTTTTGGAAAGAAAGTATTATATTATACCAAATACGCCAGCTTCATCAAAAACATAGGACCGATGTGCCCCATTACCCCGTGACCCATATTGCCCAATATGCCATATCATCCCGTGTTTTATTACCACATTTTTCGTTGCTGCACTATAAACATACACCTGATTTTTTGACCTACCCTATGTTTTCAAGAAGGATCGTACATCATTGTTCCAAAAATATAGACCCAGATTTTAATATTCTTATCCTATGATGAGAAGGCATTAGATTTGTGTAAAATTTGACACCTCCCCCCGGTTTTTGTCGAATGTCCACGTTTTGAGACCCCCTATACCCTAAAAACAGCTTTTCACAAAATGCCCTTCTGTCTGTCTGTAAGTCTGTTAGTCTGTAGATATTTAGTTTGTTAGCACGATAACTTTCAAAAGAATTGATGTATTGGGTTGGGCTTTGAGTGTCTGAAAATGAAGGTCAAGTTCGTTAGCCAACCATTTTCAATAAAAATTCAAAAAGTGAGCACATTTTGAAAATTGTTGAAAACAAGTTTTTTCATATTAGAAAATTCTATGAACATATAATAACAGTACTCAAAAAGGCAAACAAAATATTCTCATGACTTTCTTTGATGGAAGAAAAATTACCGGAGTATTAGCATTTACAAGATTCCCAAAAACAAACGAAAATGAACATCTTAAGCCAAACAACGCACGATATAGAAAGAAATGTTGTTTTTGACACCCTACAATATTATTATAAGACTTTTTCTAATTTTCTTGAAAAATCGAAAATTCAAATTTTTATCGCACAAAAATATAATGAAAAATCAAAGATCCATTTTGTGGTCAAACTATACAAGATATGAAGAAACATTTAGAGACAAAAATTGTGCACTCAAAAAAGATTCACAAATTTGTTGGTAGTCACTTTTTGATGGGACACGTAGTTTTTGTATCATTTGTGGAAAACTGATTTAAGAATAAAATGAATTATATTTTTGGACAAACGACACAAACTACGAAAAAAATTATTCGACAGAAGTTGTTGGCTCAGAAAAGAGCTAGAAATTTTTCATCAATTATTTTTTGGCAGGATGCGTAATTTTTGTTTCAATCGTGAAAAATGACATGAGCAATACAAAAAAATAGAAAAACGACGCAAGGTACGAAAAATGATGAACAGACAAGAGTTGTTCAGCCAAAAACATTCAAAATAAAATAATTAACTCTTCGTAAAAACGATACACACTACAATAACATTTTATCCAACAAAATTTTCCGCCAATATTATCCAACATAAACAAATTAAATTTATGGAAAACCACACAAGTTGCAATAAAATGCATAATAACAAAACTGGGTTTTTTTTTAATAAGATGCGCACTTTTTCTAATTCTCTCACTTCTCTCTCTCTCTCTCTCTCTCTCTCCCCCCCCCTCTCTCTCTCTCACTCTCGCTTACTGAAACCTATTTTGTAACTCATCCAAAGCACCGCCAGACACCGCTGAAACCGCGTACTTTTGCGTTTGTCTATGGAGGCATGAAAACACGCAATTTTTATGATTGCGTTCTGGAAGCATAATTTTCAATACAGTTTTTGGTTTATTTGCCAAAAATAGCGTTAAAAATATAAAAATTAAATCTTTGCAAAAACGAAGCAAGGTACGTAAAAAGATGAACAGACAAAAATTGTGCATTCAAAAAAAATCTACAAATTTGTGAGCAATCACTTTTTGATAGGATGCGTAGTTCAGAATTACTTTTCGATAGGACACGTAGTTTTTGTCTTATTCGTGAAAAACAACATTGAAAATAAAAAAATTAAATTCTTGGACACACGACACGATAGTGTATTCATTAAAGCCGAAGGAGCTTCAACAAAAGAGAATTCAAAATCAACAAATAACAGTTGTCGATTCTTTGACTTTTAATTTTATAATGCTTGCTCTTAAATGCGAGGTGAATACATCATCAAGCGCGAAGCGCGAGAATTAACAGTGCGCACCCTAGGCGCGCTCAAACTTGCCAGCGGGCAGATTTTTTATAATATATTTTTATGAAAAATACGTGGTCGTCTGCATGGAAAGGGCCCTTATGATCGGTTTTAGTTTGGGTAGAATTCGCGCATTTCTAAGGCTACGCATAAATTATTATTTTCGGATTTGAATGGGGGATGATACTAGGACCTACACTGAACCTTTCGGCACTATAATTATATCCGGATAGTAATCGAAGTGGGTATATTCCATGTTAAAAAAAAAAGTATAACACGTGTGCTTATGGCACTCACCAAGTTCAGATTTTTTTCTTGAAAATTGGTTTTTCCAAGATCCAAATTCAAAAATATCCCGGCGACAATTTTTTCAGCTTATAGAGAGCTCGTCAAAGGATTAAAATTCCAAGGGCCTATCCGGCTATATGGCCCTATACCTAAATACATACGGGTCATATGGGCCCTTTACCATGCAGACGTCCACATATCATACATATTGTACTTACTGGCTAACTAAAAGCATAGACTCTACTTTTTGCAAACATGTTTATTTGCCTAAAGCAGAGGTAGACGCACGCACAGGGGACGCGGCCTCTAGTTATAAATGAAAATTAATTATAAACCCTTTTTCATTTTCCATGTAGCTACATATTCATCTAATGAATATATGTTGAGATATTCGTGAGGCTCTTCACTTGGGGTGATCGCTAGAGAAATTGATCAGCAACCTGTGTCGGAGCAGTGTAGCAGAACAAACGTGTTATTTCAATAAATAACACGGGAATTCTAGATCAATCTAAAAATCTATACCCCCTCCGCTACATTACTTTCTTCCTCACCGAGTGTTTCAGGCGTACCCCGAAAGGGAAATGGCTCGATAGTATAGTAACAAATAATAATAATTTGAATCCCTTTAATTGACTTATTCTCAGGAAACAAGAATCCAGTCACTTGCTTTGAATGGATTTCGGAATCGTCTGAATAGCGTATCTGTCACTGGAATTCCAGATTGCCGCCGATTGGTTCTTAACAGAATTTTACTCGTTATTATTTTTTTGACAGACTTATAAGCCACAAAAGTCTTCACATTCTCTAGAACTCAAACAGAAAAAGGAATCTAGTAGCCTTGCTTATGATTTTCCTCAGTCTATCAATAATTTATAAATTTTAAACATCATGTGAAATATGGCAGCCTAACCTGAAAAAAATGGTTTTATTCAAAAAGAGGTAAACCGATTCAATATGACTTTGCTTGTAATGGACATTGTAGTACATTGCAGATTCGAAAACATTCCAGAAACTGACCGATTCACATAGTCGCAAACCAATTCAGTATTAAAAATTCCAATCTGCAAATGACAGATGCGCAATTCACGGAGTCGCATTTTCAATGGGTTCTTTTTTCGTGGGTTCCTATTAAAAAATGTATTCGAATCCCAAGAATAAAAGGTCACATTTTATCGGCGGTTTAATTTTCTGACCGTAATTGACTGATGTCAATATAAATATTACTTTTTTTTATTAGCTGAAGTCTATTTAGCACTGAATTGAATTAGCTTGTCTCAATTACTCGAAGAAAAATTAATACATGTTAACAATCAAATTAACCTGCTTTCATAGCTTATTTCAAAATAGAAACTGTCATAAATAAATCATCCTGTATACTTTGTCTCAGATAATTGTCAATAAAAACTAGATTATGTGGGATCCCCACTTTGCAGTCATTAAATTTTCTCTTGTTTTAACCGATATACAGAGCTGTTACTTCGTATTAGAAAAGCGCTATCCTAAGCTTTACTGTGCTATGTTGGCAAACAGCGAACTCGTTAACGATATAGACTTAGTTGAACCAATTTATAATTGAACACAAATATTGCAGATAATTCACCTCCACTTATCGCAACATCGCTAACACCTTGGAAGCATAACCTCAAACTCTAAACAAGCATGTTGCAAAATAAGTAATTACGAGTACCCGTATTCCAAAGTTACACTTAAAAAATGTAATTCTTTTTCGCTTCAATCTCGTCTAAATAGTTCAAATTTATTTTATTATTTTTATATTGGAGGGCAAATATCTAATTTTAGTTTCATATTTTAGAAAAACCTTTGGAATCGAATTTTACCTCTGCCGAATTTTATTCCTGCTGTATTCAAATTCATTTTTATACAAATTTTCATTTCTGATCACAGATTCATCACCTAAATAGGTCAAATTGGTTAAAAATGTAAACACTTTCTATAATTCATAAATACTTCGCAGTATGTGTTTATTATATATATTTCTTCAAAACTTATATTACTAGAACATGAATAATGCGTAAAATACGCCTTTGCTGCAACAATACATCCTTAAATATTGAGAAATTAACTCAAATGCATTCATAACGTTTTTTCCTTACTCTTTAGTTGGAGAAATAACTTTTTTCGAGTATTCTTAGTAACAATGACTGTCACCTGGTAAATTACCCTGTAACTGGTAAAGTGTCCCTGACTGCGTTTTCTTAATTTATAACGGTACCAATATCTTTTAAACTAAAGCTTAACATCATTTTTTAAATAGAAGTTTTCGGAAAAATTAATTGCTTAATTAGAAAATATAGCTTGTTTGTTTGTAATTATAATTACAGAGTATTAATTACATTCTCAATGTCCCAGAATTTTTATATGATCCGTTTTCAATATTAAGTTTGAGCGTGAAATACTGGAATGGAATCAACATAAAATTTCAAGTGCTTATCGTCGAATTTGTGTTAAAAATAAATTTTCAAACAAAAATGGAATAGAAACATTGTCAATTCAAAAAATAATAACTTACAAAAAAATTAATTTTCAACCAAATGCATGATTTTCAACAAAGCAGTTGATTTTTCAACCAAATAGGATACTTCTTATGAAGAATTGTTTTATTTTCAAAAAAGTACATTAATTTGTCACCAAATAGTGGAATTTTCACCCAAAAACATGAATTTTCCAAGAAGAAGATTTATTTTCTACCAAAAAATACAGTTTGTAACGAAAAATATGTTTGATTATTTTGATTTCCTGCTCCTAGGCTGAAAATTAATTTTTAACTTAAAATTCAACCGGTCTTCGCCCGCGGTAACAGCTTGTCCCCCCCCCCCCCCCCCCAATACTCCTTATCGACCTATCCGGGTGCCCAAAGAATCTGTATACAAAATTTGGTGCTGCTATAGACCGGAAAACTTTATTCTATGTGCAGCATCTTGTGTATATGTTCTGAGAGATTTGTTATTTGCCATAAATGCTAATGATAAAGAGAGATTATATAGAATACAGACACCATAATAAACGGGTGCGTCTATTCTTCATGTTTTCAGAGGTAAACTCAAAGGTCAACGCCACGAAACAAGATTTTATCCCGCTCAAAGATTCAATTATAAGTATAGTTTTGTCCTAATCAAGATCAACTATCCTGAAAGGTATAAGAAATTCGTAAGCGGATCATAAATAAGGAAGACTCACATTGTAGACTAAAGTGCTCTCAAGATGCATTGGAATTTTTTTTTCTCGAACTTACATGCATATCCCCCATGATGTTTAACACATATTTCCCGTAAGAAAAAACAGACGTGTTTGTAAATTATATTCATAATCGTCAATATTAGGTGTATTAAGTTGAAACTCGACACTTATTTTCACAATGAGCAAAAGAATACAAATAAAAACTTATTTTTCAAATATCACCCCATAAGTCTGTTTTACAGGATCTCGAAAAAACCTCATAACTAAAAAATTTGGTTTCACGAGTTTCTGGCGCTGGTTATAATTTTTTTGCAGTTTTTTAAACTACAAATTATTCATAACACATAAAATACTTCTTTATACTGATAAATAGAAGTTCACATGAATTTTTTAAACAATCAATAATTATTTCGAGCAATGTTATTTAGAATATATTCAAAAAGTCGTGGTTTTCCAAATTTTTCAACTTATCTACAACTTTTCAATTAGATCGAGGCAATAATCAATTATATTTAACAGAAATTATTTTTGTAATAATGTATTCTTGTCTATAATAATATGCTCTCAGAATAATGTTAGAAAGTTGCAGTTTTTCTAAAATTTTCCACTTTTCATCGAATTTTCAATTAGAGTGAGGTAGTAATTAATTCAAGTTAAGAAAAATGATATTTCAAGCAATTGATCATTATTTTTGATAATATTCTCTTTCAATAATACCAGAAGTTTGCGGTTTCTACTAAAATTATCCACTTTTCGTCAATTTTCCACATTGCGAGGTAATAAATACTGTAATTTAACAAACAGAATTGTTTGACTAGTTTATTATTGATTATAACAGTCTTATTTTAGATAATTAGAAACTTGCCTTTTTTCTGAAATTTTTTACTTTGCTTTGACTTTTTAGTTATGAATATATAATACATAAACGATAGAGAAAATCAGTTCTCAAAAAATCTCTTTCTTTTTTGTGATTATATTTGTCTGGAATAAAATATATATTTGAAATATTTTTCAAATTTTCTACATGAATCATATTAAATATAAATTTTTCTTGAGAACATTTTTCTTTAAATTTATATTAATATTTATTATTTGTGGACGTCCGCATGGAAAGGCCCCTTGTGGGCGGTTCTAGGGTCAAAATTATTATGTTGGGATTTAAGTGGGGAATAATATTAAGACTTTTACTGGATCTTTTGACACTATATTTATGCCCTGAAGGCAAGCGGAAATCACTATATTTCATTTTCAAAGAAAATGTGTAACATGTGCACTTATAGCTCTCGTCAACATGAAATGCGTTTTTGTCCGAAAGCAGTTTTGCAAAGTCCCTACTTCACAAATGCCCCGGCGACTTGTTTTTCCACTTAAAGGGTTCGTCTTACGCTTGAAATACCGGAAATTTACCCGGCTATATGATTCTGTATGTAACTCTATACCGGTCATAAGGATATTTTTAAGCGAACGCCCACATTTGTTCCTAACTAAAAAGTTGAAGAAAATCTGAAAAATAACGAGAAGATAGTTATAAACCATAACAAGTGTCTAAATGATAATGTTTGTTAGCTTGCGATAATTATTATTACCATACTAAGTAAAAAGTGGACAAGAAATTAATTTTTTGTAAGAAGAAGCGGCAACTATGTAGCATTAATATAGGAGAAGATAGTGTTGAACAATAATAATTCAATGAAACACGTATGTTTGTTGGATCTCATTATATATGATGAATGTCATTAATTATGACCTCACTCTAAGTAAAAAATTGACAAAAAATTGACAAAAAGTTGAAAAGTTGCAAAAAAAACAACATCTATCTAGCACTGATATAGAAAAAGATAATTATAAATACTGATAATTTGTTTAAACAATTATTCTCGCCTAATTAGTAATATTACCTCAGTCTAAATGAAAAGTTGACAAAAAATGAAAATTTTTAGAAAATATCCGCAATTATATAGCATAACTATAGGAAAAGATAGTTATAACAATAATAATAAGTTTAAACAATGATTTTGGTTGAATTTCATTAGCTATTACCGCACTCTGAGTGAAAAGTAGACAACAAATTGAAATTTCAGAAGAAGACGCAAATTGCTAACGTTATTCAAAGAGAATATTCATTAAAAACAATAATAAACTGTTCAAACAATTATGTTCCTTTCCTTCAATATAAAGTCATTTTATTTCTCGAAGAAACTTTTTTCCCCTTTTTCCCTAAGTTCAGCCCCCCCCCCGCCTCCCCTTCTGGTTGCCGTAGGAACCATCTTTAGTCCCTAATCTACACGTGTATGCATTTTCGAGTCGATCTGTGTAACGGTGTGGCCGGTTTCGAGCCTCAAGTGTACAAATTTGAATTTTATATAGTAGATTTAATAAAAAACTGCGCCTACAAAAAATTCATCATTATTTTTCGATCCATGTTCAACATTTTCACTGAATTTAAATTTTTTAATTCATAAACAAAACAAAAGATATTATACAATCAAACTAAAGTTTGAAGGTCTTTCTTCTGTCACGCAAATACAAACTTTATCCATTATTAGAATGCGCTAATTGAAAAAATAGTTGGTTTTTTTCGGCCCACTGCAATACTCATGTCCCGCAAGCAACCAGAAGCGGGCATATTTCTTGTTCGAATGAAAAGTATAACGCGAGCGCTTGCGGCACACGCCCACTACCATTCGGCTTGGGCTTCAAATGCCGGTAATTGATCCGGCTATATAAGCCTATAAGGAACTCCATACTGACTATAAAGGCCCTTTCCATGCGCACGTCCACATCTTATTAACGTGTAGTGTACTAAATGCGACGAAAATATTTCTTATTTCTTTGGTCATAACATTCAGTTTATATTACACAAACTAAATGTTGTGTGTTATCTTCTGTCATGTTTTGCTAGATTTGAGTTTTCTGTTTAGCATATTTTGCCGGATTTCAATTTCCTCTTCCGGCATATTATTCTCTTTCAGAGAAATGAGTACCTAACATCATTTCTTGTACAGACTTCGCAAGATTATTTAATTTACTTTAATCAATAATAATTAGACAAAGAAACTACGTTGACGATAAAAAACGTCGGGAGAGAAAATTAAAATTCGGTATATTTTTCTGAAATACATTAGAAGTCTTCAAATACAAAAATATAACATGAAATAGCAGCCCACTTTTTTACCTACCATGTAGGTTTGTGTATACTTATTGTAATCAATATGAATAGTAGAAGAGGTTTTATATCGATCTGTAATCCTTGCTTTTCCTGAAATCGAATAATTGCAAGTTTTTGGTTCTCTTCCTTATAATCAGTTATTTTGTAACAAAATTATTTTTAGAAGGTAACTTGAATATATTGTTGAATGATAATAAAAAGAAATTTCCAGAAAAATGGAGTCGCCATGAAAAAGAGGAACTTTTGTAATCTGACCGAATATACCAGCAGTTAACTCGTAAAACAAGGACTCAAATAAATCTCGTGAAAGCGTTCTTCCTGTTTCAGTTGTCAGCTGTCAGCAGCTGAAATGCGTCGGAAGTTGCTTTTCATACGTGAAAATTATTTATATTCATATGAAAAGACAGTCGATATTTAAACTTTATCGATATACTACAGCGATTATATTTGATGAGTTTATCCAACTTATCGATAATCACGAGTACTGTAGTGAAATTAGTTGTTTCAAAGAAGATTTGATACAATTAGTGACAGAAATTTTGAGCAGTTCATGAAACTAGACATAGACAAATATATTCCTACATAAAAAAGGTAGAAAGCCGGATTTACAAACCTCACACCTTCATTTCAAGAACTAGCGAAATTTTAATCAACCAAATGACAATGTCTCAGTTGTAAATTTTTATATAAATGCATTCATATTTTGAGCATACATTCATGAGTTGTAGAGAAACAAAGTTTCAAAAATGAATTTACAAATTCAACAGTCAAGTTGCAATCACAAGATGAAAATTTCCGTGAAGTTATGAACAAAAGGCAAAAAATGTGTACTTGACAATTTTGAACTACATACCTTGAGTGTCGTTACGCTATTTTCACTCCCTTGAACCGCAGAGATGCAATTAGAGATGATGTGCTGTGTGGCAATTTTGGACACATTCAAGTTGTTTGTGCTACTTTTGAGAAACTTGATCTACTTAGGATCATTTTTTTATTCATACATCTTTCAGTTATCACCTACTTGGATTAACAATTCAACTTGAAAACAATTTAATTGATTAAGTCGTATCCGCTATCTACATTTTAATTCATTATGAAAGTGGCCTGTTACAAGCATTCAATTCTATCTACATATGTATTTAATTTAGAGTACAATTCAATGGAGCAGGAGAAGGCATGTTGCATAAAATAATTGGAGTTCTGTTTGGTCCAATTATTATTTATGAATATACACATTCAGCACAAAGGAAGAAGTAAATTAAAAAAAAAAAAAGCTTTTACAGAGACCACATGTCAATAGTTTTCTATAATAAATTATATTATTTTCAATTATTTTCCTTTAGAAAATATCAAGTATTTGCATATCTTACAAAAATTTCAGATGGTATCGTTTTGATCTAAATCTGTTGATTGCCACAGAAAACGCTTTTTTATCAAGAACCGGATTAGATCACAGATGAATCGAGTTGATTAGATTCCAGAAACGAATCCATCACCCCTTGAGTTCAAAGATCGTGAAGTGAACCGATAGAGCAAAACGTTAAAGATTGATCTACTATTTCGGAAGTGAACTTAACATCGTTTCTATTCACAAGAAAATGCTAGATGTAATGCAAATAATAAGACTCGATTAAAAATTTATAAAGCTGAGAAAAAATATTTTTTCAGACGAATGTTACCTTCATAAACTGGATTAGCATGAGCACGTAGATATATTTATTCGAAAAATACATTTTTTTGTATAAAGAAAAATTTATTTACGGAATCACTTGCATTGCTTGGAAAACCACTGTTCCAGAGCAATAAGCACTTCCTTTTGATAATGCGTTGTCTGCGTGTATGCAAATTTACACCGTTCTAAATAAAGCATGTACACGTAAGCAAAATATACGCGATGGTATTTTTTGAAGCGCAATGGCTATAGATATCTATAACGAATCGGTCAAAGTTGAAAAATACTATGGACCAACTCTTTCAGAACGCAAAAGCTTTTGATCGCCTCTTTGTTTGTCATGCACTGAATAGCAGTTTGGATGGATGGATTACTGTGCATTCTGCCGTACGATTTCTACCTGGCTACAGCATTCAACCACCCATTCAATTATAAGCCAAAGTCGTCAATTGATGTTTCTCTGTCTTTCGTATTTTTGAAAATAATCCAAGGGTGAAATACCCGAAACGAAGGCCCGTTTTGATAAATCTGGAAAATCCTCACGCTTTGAAATTCAAAGCCAAAAGTCTCCTCTTTTCGCTCGATATTGCTTTTTCACATTAATAATAAAATTGCTTGAATTAATGATTTTTTTAGAGTATTTATTTTCTGGTATGTTGTTGTTAAGTTTCTTACTTTTTTCTTGTAGTGCTTTCAGCAATTGACTAGGAAATTGCTAGCAATATTTTCTTGCTTGTCCATTACTTACATCTGCCGGACAAAACAGTGCATGCCTCCTAAACTGCGACTTAAGACAGATTTAGTAGTATGCATCCTCGATCATTGTCAAATAAACATAAATTAAACATAAATCAAAAATCTCATCTTATAAAAATACTACCTACAATATTGTAAGATTTTACGAATTCAGTGTTGATGATGTATAAATGGAAAAAAAATTCGATCTTTCTAAAATTATAATATGCTATCATCATTCACGCACTGAAGACTGAACTCTGAATCTGCACTCTCTCCACACATAATGTTCACTACGGTAGTCCAAAAACACATTATATTTTTTTTAATTCCTATGTCGAACCTTCTCCCCCAAATTTGATCAAATCCACAGGGAAATTAATAAGATTTTAAAAAAACATTTAGAGGTTCCACAAGCCCCGTGACGTCTGACACGTATTTCGTATTTATATATCGCATTGGCTAATTGCAAAAAGAAATATTGAGGATTAACTCGATATACTTATTATATTAGGTGTATCGAGTTGACCCTCAATACTTCACTTTGAAGTTAGCTATAGAATACGAATCAAATTTTTTCTAGGAATTTACCCCTATAAGTTTCTTTAAAAGGGTTCAAAAAATCCCTGTATGTGAAAAATTGAATTTTGCGAGTTTTTTCTGCTAATTTTTCTTCTCAGTTCCTTTTAGTGAACTTTTTTTACCAATAAATAAAATATTAATAATCTTCTGATTATTAGATATTCAAATTAATTTTTATAATAATTGATCATTGTTTATAGCAATTTTACCTTAGAATAGAGGTAGAAAAGCGCGATTTTATTTGAATTTTTGAACTTGTGGTGTCGCAGGAGTAAGATTCATTATTGATCAATGGTGATTTTAACCCCTTCAGAATACTCCCCTGTAAAAGCCACAACTTTCTTTCAGCAAGGCTTTCACTTTCGAAAGCACTTCTCAAAGCCACCTTTCGGAATAGCTGGGATCCTCTTTCATTTCTTGTACGTATTGACATCGTTTTCCTTTTAGAAGATACTTCAATTTCAGAAAAAGCCAGAAATCACAGGGCCACAGTTCAGGACTGTATGGGGGCTGTCGTAGTTGTGCAAGGCCGTGTTTCACCAGAAATTTGTGAATAAGTTGCTATGGATGGTAGGTGCGTTGTCATGGAAAAGGGCCCAGTCGCTACTTTTTCAAAAATCAGGACATTTCCTTCTGACATCATCACATAATCGCTTCAATACTTCTTGATATTACTTCCTTCATTTCTTGCCCTGTCAAACGACAATTTCCATTAATTAACGCTAATACTTATTCCATATTTTAAGGAGTTTCGGCCATTGCGGGTCTGTCAGAACGAGGGTCACTTTTCATTAAAGTACGACCACTTTTAAATCGTCCGAACCACTCTTCAATTTCAGTATTACTCATAGA
The DNA here is from genome assembly GCA_932178445.1 of Andricus quercusramuli. NCBI lineage: Eukaryota > Metazoa > Arthropoda > Insecta > Hymenoptera > Cynipidae > Andricus > Andricus quercusramuli. Next base: position 1,016,391 of record CAKNXH010000061.1, on the reverse strand, counting down.
CTCATCACCATACACTTGCTAAATCATAACTATGATTCCGTCATTCTGAAATGCGACGCGTACGTGGTTAGATATTTACGCAACCACGTACACTAGTCGTCTAAAAATTTGCAGATCCCTTTCACTTGGTAGAAGGCCTCACTAAGGTCCCCCCTTAATTATAAATGCCTGTTTTTGACAATAGCAAAACTAGGCACAAAGTTAGAGCACAAGGTCGGATACTTTCTGTAGAGACCTCGTACAGCTAGAAAGTTGCGTTTTTTCTGAAATTTTGTACTTTTTGTCCAATTTTTAATTAGATTGAAGTAATAAATAATGCAGGTGAACAAGCATAATTGTTTGAATAATTTATTGTTGCTCTTAATAATATTCTCTTTAATTAATGCCAGAATATTGTGGTTTTTCTTAAATTTTTAACTATTGCTTAATTTTCACTTAATTATTAAACATAATTGCTCAAGCAATTTATTATTGTCTCTTGGAGTAATGCTCGAAGGTTGCTCCTTAGTCTGACATTTTGAATTTTTCTTTCACTTTTTAGTTTTGAACAAATAATCAATAAACATCAGAGAGAATCATATTTTAACAATCTTATTGTTTTTCCTGGGAACATTTTTTTAAAATAAAACCAGATATTTGAAATATTCTTTCAATTTTCTATATGGATAATATTGAATGTAACTTTTTATTGAAGTAATAACTGAGATCCTTTTTTTTTAGATTAATATTTTTGAAATATTAGAAAAGCAGTAGGAATAATTCATCTTTTAAAATATGGATCGCTATATTGAAACTCTTCTTATTATTATTTATATTATCATATTATTATTCATTATTTGTTCAGAACTAATAAACCAAAAAAAAGCTTAAAAATTCCAGAAACCCCTTCAACTCTCTAGCATCACTCTAAGACAAGATAATTGTCAACAATAATACATTTTCTGAACAACTATGTTTGTTAACTGGCATAGATTTATTATTATCGTCCTGACTGAAAAGCGGACGAAGAGTTGAAAATTCCAGAATAAACTGCAACTATCTAGCATTCCTATAGGAAAAGATAGTTATAAACAATGATAAATTATTTGAATAATTATTTTTGTTAACTTTAATTAATTGTTTTTTCCCTGTGGGTGGAACAATAAAATATTCAGAAAAAACCGCGACTTTCTGACTCTATTCTAAGAGAAAATTGGTGTAGACAATAATACGTTGTTTAAGAAATTCACTTATAAATGTAATTATCAGTAGATAGTAATATTTGATGTATTAGAAGCGTTTTTGAAGACCCAATGAAATAGAACGATGGGGTTGAAATTCGAAAAGTGGTTTTTGATTTGTATTCTGTGGCCAGTCGCGAAGAGAAATGTTGAGGGTAAACTCGATACACCTAATATTGACGATTTGGCATAAAATTTACAAAAACGCCTTTTTTCTTATGGAAAATAGGTGTTAAACTTCATGGGGCAATACAAAATGGGTGGCAGGGGGGGGGGGTAAAGAAGCGGTGCACAGAATATATATCCATCGAGAGAAATAAAAATATAATCGATAATATCATGACAAAATATATATCACGTAGACTAATATCAGCGCGCAATATTGATTTTATCTGTTTGCGAATGTAAAAATAATTTTCTTGCAAGAAAACTCACAATGTTTCAGTAAAACCCGATATCTATATTCATTTACAGTTTCACATGAAAATTGATGTTATATTTTGGGAATTATTATCATCAAAAGCTATGAACATACAATATTCAACATTTCGACATTTTACCATTAAAATGGCCATCTACGCTGCATCACCTACCTGTGTATAGTATTGGAATAAAACTTTTAGTTGCAGATGTTTACTCACTTCACGTATTTTTGACACACGATATTGTACGAAAAAGTCAGAGGATCAATATTAACAAAGTTTTAATGCATTTGGAAAAAAATACTATAGGCCGTCGCCCGTGTAAAATTGCGGCCACGTCAGCCTAACCGTCAGACGTGATAAACTTATAAATCATACCTTTGCTATATAAAATAACGAGTGCACCATAGAGAAAACGTCTTCTTACTTGAGCGTATTTGCAAAACTTACACAGTACACAGTACACTATTCTCGAAACTGTCATAGCAGATGAGAAACATCCAAAACAAATTTATTGTATATTTTATTCATAAATGCATATAGTGAATCTAACTGCACTCATTAATATAATCCGCAGATTTTTCTAAATGCGACCGCGCCGCATTTCGCGCCGCGCTGCGCTTCCCGATTCTCCCCTGAGCATGAAAATTTCGAACAAAATATATCTGAACTACCCTAATGTTCACACTCTAGCGTCCATCTATTCATACCATACTTATATCTGTGAATAGACGCGTTTCAATTTTATGTGAGCCAATCCTCTCGCTAAGATTGCTGCCTAATATGTTTGCACATCAAAATATGAGCAACAGGCAAGTTCTTCAAGAAGATGATTCCTCTAGGAAGAACCAAACTGAAGTAAATTAAATTAGTCCTCATTTGAGAAAATGTTGATAGTATAATAAGAGGAGAGGATGCATGTCTGCTGCTGAATGTTGAAAGCACTCAAGACACTCGAGGCAGCACGCGAAGGATGGAAATCGGATGAAATTCTCTCGTGTCATCGTCAGAAAGTGACGTCGCATTCGAGGTTTCCAACCTCGGTTACATACGAGTAGATCTTGAAACGCACGACTCGTGTACGCGATCTAGTAGTTAAGTTGAGTGGATGATGTAATTAGGTTAGTGAGGAATGTAAGGACATGCTTTCAGCAAGTTGCCCGATGCCGGTACCAACTCCTATCGTATTTTCAACCCTGACTATCCTGATTTAGTTACAGCTTTTTACAATCTCCTTCTACTGATTCAGAGTCTCATTCCATAAACTATTTCAGGTTTGTCCTTTCTCATCAAGAGCGCACGTGCCACTTGGTGTCAGAAAAAGTTACATGTAAAATTAGGGTCCGGTGTCTTGTAAAGATCAAATAAATGCACTTCGAGAAATCTATTATTCTTAGATTTTAACTTCAAGTATATAAATATAGACATAAACACAAGAGTCAATTTTATAAGAAAAGGTAGATGAAGATTGTAAGTATTGTATGTTAAATATTATAAAAAATTGCCCTACGCTAAAGAGGAATTATAGATTTAGTTGTGAGATACTCACATTTGCTTTTTGAAGGCGCCGTTCAAAAACTATATTACACTATATGAGTAATATCATTTTACAAGTAAGGCATCTTTACACAGACTTCACACTCTATCCGCTATTTCCTTCTTTTCCTTTTTTTCAAAGAATTAGTCATTTCTCCCGTTGCCAAGAAACTTCACATTTTCTCGTTTTTTCCCCTAAATGCGAACTGAATTATTAGACACCATTAAGAAAATCCAACTATTTTTCATTGAACGTTGATTCTTTTTTCAAAAAAAAGTCTACAATCACACCGATCGACACGATTTTTGGGTCTGCACTGATTTTGATTTATTTTTTTATAATTTTATTTTTAATTGCGATGAACAAAGTTTTTGCGGATCATCAAAGACTTTTTAAGTCAAGAATTGTGATGGACAATAGCATATAAATGTAAAATAACAAAAAATCAAGTTCAAAAATGAATATATTTTCAGTAGTTCTCTTATGTTTGTATGGGCTTTCTCGTACTAACCCCCAAATGTAATCTCCCATCATATTCTCATTGTACTGTGCTTGGTAACGTCGTTCAAAGACCATCACAACTTGGTGAAAACGTTTTCCTTGCTCCTCTGAGTAGGCACCAAAATTGCCTCTAAATTGATCCAGGTGAGAATTTAGCATATGAAGTTTATGGGACATTCTGCAGCCCATAATTTTAAAGCTTTTAAGCATAGTTAAAATAGGCTTCATAAACTTCGCAAAGCTTCAAATTTGTTGCCAAAGATAATTTTTTGCTTCTTACTTTAATAAATTCACAGCAAATAAAACAGATTTAATCAAAATCCTGTTTACACTGTCTTGATGCCATTTTCTAACTTAGTAGGACACAAGAGGTCCGTTAAGCTGACAGGACCACATTGCAAAAATGGACTGAAAATCTATAGGGAATATAGGGCTCAATTAGGGCTAATTTAACACCCTATTGCCATCGGTTTTTTTTTTTTTTTTTAATGCAGATCATTAAATTTGACAATAGCGCATGAAATTAGCCCTAAATGAGCCCTAAGTTCCCCATAGGTTTTTAGTCCATTTTCGCAATGTGGTCCTGCCACCTTAACAGACCTAAGTAAATACTCACTACTGTGCCCTTCTCAAATAATATGCAATTTTCTATCGGTTTGATCAAAGTGCTACTTTCTGTTGCTCATAAAATAAATTAAAATCTTTAAATCTTACTTATCGACGTAAATCAGATAAAAGCAAACATATTAAAAGCTAAAAATAAGAATTTAAGTGTTTTTTTATGTCTAGAATCAGAATCCAAGCATTAGAACAGAATCCCCAAAAAAAAATTTGTCGGCTTGTGTTGTATTTTTGGTTCAGAATTCATCTCTTTTCGTTAAAAATTAACTTTTTGGTAAAAAAAAAATAGCTTTTTCTTCATTCAGCTGTTTCTTTGAGAACTCGTCTTTCTAGATCAAAAATTCAACTGTTTCGTGGAAAATTTATCTTTTTGGGATAAAAAATCTATTATATTGATTGAAAATTCATATTTTCAGGTAGAAAATTCGATTGATATTTTTTTCTCTTCGAAATGAAACATCATTCTTAGTTGAAAATTAATCTCTTTTGGTAGAAATTTGATTTTTTGGGTCAGAATTGCAACCGCTTGGTTAACAATTATCTGATTTTGTTTAAGATTTCCAGTTGAAATCGTCGGCTGGGAGGAGGACTGTGCCGACTTCGTTGAACGCTGAAAACTGTGCTGATCGTAGAAGACGCGAAAACTGTGCCGATTCGTGTGAGCCGAGGAAACTGTGTCGACTCCGATAAGTTTTGAAGAATGTGCCGTTTCAAGAAGGATACATTTTTGCTCCGTTTTAAGTTGACAACCCTTATGTTCTACATACTAAAATACATACCTATATATATATATATATAATATTCTAATTCTAATTTTAATTACATGATAATAATAATAAATTATATAATAATTATAACATTTACATATATAATTATAATAATATATAATTATGGAAATGCAAGTAACTCCTTTCAGCATTATTCTTTTAAAAGCGAAAAATCTCTTATCAGAAAGTAAGCAATCATACAATATTCATTTATATTAATATTGGTTTTATAGGCAGAAAAAAAATATTTTAAAGCCAAAACCAAAATATTAAGTATTATTTTTTTTCTTTATCTATATGCTCTCTTGTTCCTTTCTTCTTTCTTCTTTCTTATTCAATTTTGCCAGGAAAAAGAGTAAAATAAGGCCGTGGGTACGTGTACCAGAATTTCAGTACAACATAAAGCGAAATAATTTCTCTTGTCCACCTCTGTGCTTTCTTCTATCATTCGACTATCCTGCGAAAAACGTTAACATAAACACTAAACTTTTCGGGGGAAACGCAACACCAATGTTATCTGTACCTTCTCATATTTCCGAATTCTCTTATTTTATTTCCATTTCGAAGCATCAAGTTGCAGTGAATTTGGTAGTGTCATTGATTCACGATGCATATCTATGCAGAGAGTGCAATGGAATAATATAATCATTGGAAGTAAAATCTAATGAAGTGAGTCTTAGAAATCACAAATATTTTCGTCTTAGAATAGTATAATTAACGATAAATTGTCATGGAAAAAAAAAATTATTTTCGATTGCTTAAGCATATTTTCTTTGAACAATGTGTCTAATAACGTTAGATAAAAAGACTATTAGCACCATTCAATTCTACGTAAAAAATTACACAGAGTTAATGTGTTATACCATTTTGTTGTCAACCCTATTTTTTATGTATTATGATTAAATGCGTAAGCGGGTGTCAAACGGTATAATTGTTTATTTATACTACATACGAAATAGAGTTTTAAAAAAATTGTCTGGCATATGGACACTGTGTAACTTTTCCCGTCGAAACGAATGGTGCTATTATTTTTGTTGTTACTCATATTTATAAACGAATTGCTGAAACTAAAATTGTTGAAAAAATACAACATTTAAACTCTTTCATATGAAAAATCACTCTTAAATTAAATATTTTCATCCCAACATTCAATTTTATACTATGTACATAAATTGATCTGCTTATGAAACCTAAAAGGGTAAAAAATGGTTTATAACTTTATAAGTTGTTAATAAATTTCTAAATTGTAACAATTTATCGTTACTAGTATCATTATAATAATAAATTACAATAATTTAAAAACAAAATATTTTTTTATAACAAACTGACATACTGTTAAATTTATTCAAATAAATTGTTTCTAATAATTAAGTGATAATTACATTTTTTTAATAAAATGTTTCGGATTTCCTAGTCTATCTGCATTAGCTCTGACTTACAATGACTTTATTAAAATGACTTTTTGGAAGATAAAAATTAATATCATTGAAGTGGACAATTTTTCCGCTGTATTTGTTTAAGTATTGTTAAACACACAAATAAATAAAAAAAATAGACTCTCCTAATTTTTTGAGGAATGTAATGCAGAGTATTAATGAAAAAAATGTTAAATCGGTTCAGAAATGTCACCTGTAGAAGAATTTGTCCACAAAAATCAATTTCTGAACCACTGTGCGTTGCAGTACAAAAGGGAAAATCGAATACACGTAGCAATGTAGATGAATAAAAAAACTATATAAATATTTTGGTTTTCGTTTCAAAATATATTTTCCTGCCTATAAAACCAATATTAATATAAATGAATATTGCATAATTTCTTATTTTCTAATCAGAGATTTTTCGCTTTCAAAAGAATAATGCTGAAAGAAATTATTTGCATTTCCATAATTATATATTATAATTATATATGTAAATTTTAATTATAACATAATATTATAATTATTATATAATTTATTATTATTATCATGTAATTAAAATTAGAATTATAATATTATAATTGTAATATATATATATATATATATATATATAGTTTTCTCGGCTCACATGAATCGGCACAGTTTTCGCGACTTCTATGAATCAGCACAGTTTTCAGCACCCGGTCGAATCGGCACAGTTTTTAGCGCTCAGCGGAGTCGGCACAGTCCTCCTCCCCGCTGACGAAATATCGACTGTTATACTTTTCTTCAAGAATTAATCTTTTTTTATTGAAAATTCAACTACCCAGTTGAAAGTTTTACTTTTTTTGTTAGAAATTCATTTCATCGTTGAAGATGCATCATTCTTGTTAAAGATTCAACTATTTTGTTAAAAAATTGGGTACGTACAGAGTGCTGAGGTACAGATGAAGCGTATATTAAGAGAATGTAATTTTGATAGACAAAATGGTATAGAAGTGACAATAAAGTAGAAATAAGTATCTTCAATAAATAAATAGGGCTCAATATTATCTAATAAGTGTAGAATTCAGTGAAATAGAAATTTGAGGTTAGTTGTGAAAACCGAAAGTCTGATAGTAAAAGAGAGACTGTGCAGAAACCGATACCACTGCGGTAAAAAGTAGGAGAGGAAGACCGGCGCGATCGGATGTGTTAAGAAACGAGTATAAATAAGGTACGAGAAACATGAAGTTTGACCATGAGCATGCATTCACATTAAGCGAGATTCAACGGAAAATAAGGGAAGTAGAAAAAGGAGGGAGAAAAGAAGGTAAGATGTTGAGGGTAAAATACTAAACAATCTGTATGTAGGAGGAATGGTATATTTGGAATGAGGAGCAAGGAAGATTAGAAAAGAATGAGCGAGATTCTGAATGGAAGAATACGCTGTGAGGAATAGGAAGGGAAAGGAAAATATTAAAGGAAAGAAAAAGATACAACTAATAGATGACGAGGTCAATTACTTTCTCTGGAATGTTGCGGGAATTAAGATCGAGGAAAAACATTGGGAAAGTACAAAAAGTAAATTGCCATGTAGGTATAGTTGTAAGTTACAAGGGGCCTTTAGGGAAAAGGAAAGAGGTAAGGAAAGTTAAGGAATCATGAAGAGAGTCAGGACCAATTTTGAAGCAAGAAAAGTGTTAAAAGGAGTTACAAGCGTTCCAGAGGAAAGGAAGATTAAAATAATAGGAAAATTGCACATGATAGTGACAATATGCAGTGCGAAAGGAATGTAGAATGTGAGCAAAGAAATAGAAAAGCTTATTAAGGGGGAGAAAGAAGTAATGCTAATAATAGGGGTGGGAGGATTTTAATGCTACAATAAGAAGGAAAGGTAATATGTACTTTGATGTAATGGACGGGGCGGGGGGGGGGGGTAAGAGATTCGAAAGATCAGTTACTCTATAGTGACAGAAAGTTTGGGATGTTACAAGATAAGAGGTGTTACATACTTCGTTGAAATAAGAAAGGAGATAAAGAAGGGAAATTCACAATTATGTAAGAAGCAACATGTCCACAGAGAGATTACCTGTAGTCACTAATATTGAGGATTGGGAGACTGCAGGACATATGAAAATAGAAGCTGGGGTATAATTATAACACCAAGCAATTGGGGTTTATCTAACAAGCAGAACAAGAAAGAAATTCTAAAATAATATAGGAGAATGAATGAAGAAAAAAGTGTGAACAAAGAAATAAAGAAACATTGTATAGAACAAACGGAATATGCAGAGTTTGAGAAGATAGTCTTAAGTGAGGTATGGGAGGGGTTACAGGAGAAGGTCAAGAATACCAGACTCACAAAGAAATTTAATGATAGAATGGAATACTATAAAATTGAACGAAGTTTCGTAAAACAATGAATGTAGGTAGTGTCAATTCCGGACATGGAATAAACATTAAGGAAAGGGTTAGAGGGAGGGTTGATGGAATTAGCGGACAGATTCTAGACTTCGGCATACACGAATGACGTAGTAATAGTAGCTATAGAAGAAGAGGTTCCAGAAAATATAATGGAAAGATTAGAGAAGCATTCAGAAGAAATAAAATTGGTACTAAATGAAACAAAATCCAATGTTTTGGTTTTCGGGGAAAAAAGTAAGAAGGAAGGGAGAATAATTTGGAAATGGAGGAAGAAAAGTATTAAAGAAGTCAAGGAGTTTACGCATCTAGGATTTTTATTTTTTTTTAAATGGGAATGTGAGGGTTCAAGACTGAGAAAGATTTAAAAGAGCAGACATGGTAATGAAAAAAGTAAGGGACATAAAGGAAAATTATTCAATGAAGCCTACTACAAGAGAAGAATGAGAATATTTTAGGCGCTAGCACTCAGTTTCCTAATGTATGGAGTGAAGATATGGGGTAACAAAGAGAATGAAGAGGTGAAACAGTTGCATAATAGATACATTAGAGGGTCGCTAAGATTGGATGGGTGGACGCTATGGTATAGTATTAAAGAAGTTAGATAGGGCAAAAATAAAAATAAGAACATGTAACAGAGCTTGTAAATGCAAAGAAAGATTTTTGGAGAGCGAGGAAGGAAAGAGAGTGCTTGAAGGAAAGAGAAAATCGAAAAGGGGAGGATAATGGAATGAAAGAAAGGGCACTTCAATAGGTGTGGGTGGTCAAAGGAATGGATCAAGGAAATGCATGGAAGGGGAATGAAGATACAGCAAGAGTTTACAGAAAGTGATTAAGACGTTTTTAAACAAGACACAGAAAATAAAGTAAGAGAAGCTAAATATAAAGAGAAATATAAATGGATAAAAGTAGTCCTAGTAATAGCAAAGTATTTGAAGAGAAAGGGAAAAAGGATCGCAAAAAATCAAAAACTCATCTTTTTTGGTCGAAAATTTAACTTTTTTGTTAAAAATTCGCTTTTTGGATATAAAATTCGTCATCTTGACTTGGAAATTCAACTACCTGGTTTAAAATGCAACTGTTGTGTTTAAAGCTTAATCCATTTTGTTTAATAATTCAACCAATTGGTTAAATAACTGCTTGGTTGATGATTAATTTTTTCATGTTGAAAATTCAACTGCTTAGTTTGACAATTCATCTTTGTAGGTTAAAAATTCAACGACTTTGTTAAAAAGTAATTTTTTGGAAATTGAACTGTTATGTTGTTAATTCGTCCTTTTGGATAGAAAATTAATCCCTCTGGATTGAAAATGCATATTATTTGGTAGGAAAGTTCTTGAAAAAATGCAACTGTCTTCTAAAAAATGCGTCTATTAGCCTCAAATATTCCAGTACTTGTTTAAAAATTCAACAATTTGTGGTTGAAGTTTCATCTTTTTTGTTCAAAAATTTCACCATTTGGTAGGAAATTATTGTTTATGGGTTGAAAAGTTTACTATTTGATTAAAAATGTAACTATTTTGTCAAAAATTCTTCTCTTCTGCTTGATGTTTCAACCACTTGGTTGAAAGTTTCACTGCTTGGTCTGAAATAAGTATTTGTGTTTGTGCAAAATTCAACTATTCCGTTTAAAAATCATGTTTCTTGGTTGAAAATTCATTTATTTCATCAAAAATGAAATATATTTAGACTTCAAATCTAAAGCTTTATCTTTTGAATTTAATAATAAGGTACAAAGTTAATTTTATTTTGAATAATTTATTCCCATATTTTCGTGAAAAATTATCCTATTTCTCCTGGTTTGAAAGCATTTTGTGTAGCGAACTCCCATAAAACATTATGTTCATACGTTTTGTGTTTTATTTTATGCGTTTATCGAATGGAATCGAAGAAAAAAATTTGACTTAAAAACGGGTGGGTGTTTGAGTACCTGATTGCAGTTAAGTCCCTAACTGAAGTTAAATCAAACATATAAGTAAGTGGCACATAAAATTCAGCATTCTGTTTTATTGTGTTGTGTTGGAACATTTTATTTCCCTTGATAGCATCTAAAGAACTCTATTATACTGCACTTAGAATAAGACACAAGTTCACCTTTATCGGTTAAGTATTCCTTCACAAGACAAAGGGCTAGTTTAACCATTTTCCATTCGTAAATAGGCTTGTAGCAAGTTTAGGACTCTACTTCGTTAAACAACGACCACTATTCCATGTCGACCAGAACAGGCACCTGCATACAAGCTGCAATTGAGGCACTTGCCTCTGTCTACTAGAATGTCGATGTCACTACTAGATGGCCGCAAAGTTACTTCTCGCAAATTAGGTTTGTCAACAAGAGCCAATTGCCTCCAGCAATATTGCTCGGCTATGAAGCGTCTAATAATTAGAGTGATGGAATCCTGGAAAATTGAATTATTTGTTCGCTACCCATAAACGTAAGAGAAATGTGCCATACAACTTACATATATCTTCGATAAAACTTTCACTTACAGATATTGATAATTCAAGCTCAATGAATCAATTGTTTTTTGTTCTTGTTGTTTAAATTAGCCAATTTTTCATAGTCTTAATACAAAATCTAAATAAAGACTTCTACAGAAGGTAAGAAAAGTATGTTAAGGGAAAAAATGGTTCGAGGAATGTGTGCTAAAGTATTCTGCAGTTTTCTTCATTGCTCAATTTATTCCTGCTGTTTCACGCCAATGATACCTTCGTGGCAGGTACGCATTCGTCTTTTTACAACTCTATTCCTGTCCCTCTGAGGGTTTCAGCAAATGCGTAAGTTCCACGTTCGCAAGAAATGCAAACACGAACTTCAATTATTTAGAAGAATCTTTTCTCGTTCGCACGCGAAGAAGTGATTTCAATCACGTGATTTTTCAAAACGGGGTTGGAAATAACTAGACATGAAGTGAAATCAGTTCGATGCTGAACGGGACAATAAGCCGAGATTATATGATGAAGGTAATTTGTTGAATGGAAATTAGTATTTGGCACGAGATACCTTACCATGTACAGAGCAGTCACTTATGGGATAGAACCTTCTATCTTTTTTTTCACAAGAGAGAGATTCTTTGGATTTTTATACAGATTTTGCAAGGTTTTTGAAATGGTTGAACAGTGGGACCATGAAACAGAAATTTTTATTCAGACATGAAATATTGTATGGCGGTTCGAGCTCGTTTACCCGTTGATACCGAAAAGCTGCAGGATCTGGCGAGGGAGCCAAAATACCTAACCACTACAAGCCAGGATCTTGATTCCTGTAGCTCGTTAAACGCGCCCCAACCCTCCTAGCACATGCCAAGTGGGCACGTTAGGAATGGCAATCTATATAAGGTTCACTAAAATTCGCGATAGGTCTAGATGCCATATGAAACAGTTCTGCACAAGGAAATGAAAACAGTGCTATTTTCTTCCAAATATATTTCAATTAATGTGCAGCAAGGTGGAGCTGAACAAATTTTGTTGTTTCTAAATTCAAAGGGGTTCCAAGAGTTGTAGCTTGATACCCGAATCCCGTATATATCCTGTTGCAGCAGGCCTTTTCTAGAGCAGGAGTACTAGGAAGTTCAACTTATGTGTGTTCAAGTATATATTTTACCCAAAAAAAGGCAGGAGAAACATTTTTTCTCACTAAATTTTCGACAAATTTTTATATTTCAAGTACTCGATCGTTTATTATGAATAATCGTAGATGTTGAAACAAATTTAAATTGCTTAAATAATTTTTTTGTTTACATATTTCATTTTTGCTGTTTCTCGAAAGATTGAAATATTTTTATGTTTTACTTTGCTTTCTAAGAATACTCTTGAATGTTAAAAAAAATAGAAATTGTTTGAACAATCAAATATTGGTTGAAAAATGACTGGGTATTTGCAAATTACCGATTAATGATTATTTATTTATTTTTAAACTTTCAGAAAGCGTCAATATTCCGCAATATTACGTAAAATTCAAATTTTTCACTTATAGGGTTTTCTTTGAGGACCAATAAGTGTAACATGGAATTATTCAACCGCCAAATTTATGATTGATTCTTTTCTTTGACGAATTGTGAATAATATACTGAAACACGGAATTATTTGTAACATATTATCGCATTTAATTATTAGATTTATAAAAAGCTGACTTTTCCCCATGTTAAATCAAAGGAAAACATCATGGTCTTTGCGCCAAACCTCAATATTACCCGATTTTGCTCAAATTTGGAGAAGATTTTTTTTTGGGCATTCGAACAAAACTGAGGGGGGGGGGTGAGAGTAGAGAAATTCGAAGAGAAAAAAACTACCAAGTATGAATAAGAACCACCCTAGGGCACAGAAATTAAAAATGGTACAAAGACGTTTTTTCCCTATTGTAAAGAGATTCTGCTAGAAATAACACAGAAAAAACTAAGAATAAAATTTGTTGTAAAAAATTTGTTAGAGCGATGAAGTTTTGTTCAGCCAACTTCGCATCTTTCAAAATACATGTATTTGTCATGGAATAAAAAAGAAAGTTTAACCGATATTTGTGTAAAGTTTATCCTCATGGTGCACTTTGCTCATAACGAAGATGTTTACATGTGACCAAGAGGGCATCCTTCGTCTCTGCAGATAATTAGGCAGAACCCTGACTGTCCTCCAACTGAATCATGTAAACGTAGAAGTTGAGGGATACATTGAATAAACTTCCGCTGAGCTGAAACTGCATACTCGTAATTTCAAAACTTCCGTTAACTCGCGCAAGTGGAATTAGAATTGTACAAGATGGTGTTGAAATGGTAGATGGAAGACAATTATAATGAAAGGTGATGCAAATTAATTCCAATTTAAAACAAAGACAATATCCTCATAAGTGTCTCTAAACGATTATCAGGAAGTCGGACCCCCAAAAGTGTAATAATTATAACTACTTTTAGACTACTAGAAATTTAAACAATTGCAATCAATGGAAATCCGATGAATCTTCGACAGAAAATATTTTCGATCGAAATATCTGGTGGTTAACTTTTTCTCTCTATGAGTGGCTTAATTAAATGAAATAGATGAGAAAAATATTTCATTTTAATGAGCCTGAAATGTAATTTAACAGCCATATATTACCAGCTGATGAATACAAATGAAAATTTGAAGCGAGGAGAATTGATCTTCCCTAGTCTTTCTTATCTGTCTGAATAAAAATAAAACCCAGCGTTCATTTGAATGGAAGATTTGAAAATGACATGATCACGATAAGGTTTTCTTTGTAGACCAACAGAAAATCAAATAGATTTTCGGACAAACTAAAAATATTGCATTTACACATATGAATCTATGTTAGTGAACACTAAATTACTAGAGCTACTTCACTACTTGCCAGATAAATCGATTTTGATTCAGTAATAGAAATAAATTAGCTTTAGCAAGGATAGATTGCCCAATATCGGAAGAGAGTCTAGAGTTCCGGGTCGATTCTTGAACTCGATCCGGAAGCTGACCAGTTGCAGTTCTGAAACAGGTAGTGGACTACAGCTTGCACCCTTGGGAGTTCGCTTGCTCTCTTGTGCTCTCTATAGTGTCTCCAAGGCTCGATCTATCGCCCCATTGACCGCCTCTCCATTATCGGGCTGGTAATACGGTAACCCTTCGACCACCCTTACCAAGCCACGATTCGCTTTTGTTGGCTTATCGGGACACTGAACTGGTAACGGAAAGATTGGGGGTCTAACCTCTAGCGCTTGTATTCATTTCTCCACAAGAGCACATGCGTGACATTTTTTCCCCCAAGCTGATAATTTTTGAAAAGCTCAAGTTATTCGACTACTTCGGTTTGGAGGAAGATTAAAGCTTTCGAAAAAAACAATTTCAATTGCCAAATCAATTGCAGTATGACTCGAAGAAAAATGAATTATCCTCGACTGATGGAAAATAAGTGTCAGAAAAATTACTTGCGAAAAGAAAATCGTTAAAATTTTTCCTCTCTCTTTTTAGGAATGATTTAATTCATAAGAATTCAAGGAGACTCTATTATTATTCGACAGTAACGCGTTACCTTAAACTTTCCATTCTTTTAGTAACGGTAAAGGTAACGCGCTACTGTACGAAATTTTTATATGTATTTATACTTTTTCCATCATAGTATTAAAACTCATCAGACTGACAAATATTTTTTTTCCATGTAACAATTGACGTCGAGCGAGAAGGAATCTGTTATCAAAACAATTTAACATGGTGGAGAAATTCACTTTTGAGACAAGAAGGATACAACTCCAAATATTTTCAAGTTGGAGGATATCTTCTGCTTCCTATTCAAAAACTGGAAAAAATTATTTGTGTTAGAAATTTTAATTATTTGCCTATCTTAAATCTCTTGATCAATACTCATTGTACTAAGAAGTCTCCTATCATTTTTTCCCTCATACGTCACAAAAATCCCATAATCGGGATGTTTATATGGATCGAATCCATTTCAAATCAGACAGGTTCTATACGATATCGAGTCGCAGAATCTCCCAACGACGAAATATGTTGTGTTTACAGAAAATTAGGCGACATGTACATATATTTTCGATTTGAAAAAAAATTCCACGAAGTTTCAGATATATGAATTTTCAAAAAGTGTCAACGATTTGCACAGAAATATAAAAAGTCTAGGAAAAACCTACACTTACATTTTTAGACAATTTTTTTTCTTTGGCCATAACTAAGAAAGACATACTGCGAGTGTTATGCGAGCCTAACCATTTTTATGGCCGGCAGAATTTTTTTATGGAATCAAATTTTCGCAGTTTGCTCGGAATCAACGAGAGATAAAGAAATTAAAGATAAAAGTTTGCAGATCTGAAAATGTTTCACAAAAAGTACATTTTACGTTTATGTGATATCTTGCGCCGTTTACGGGAAAAATTCTAAAATTAGATTGTCAGAAAAAATAAAATGCCCCCGGCTCAAGAAATGGGTTAGCCCGCATGAATCGTAAAGGATAGAAATTCCCCAGAAAATCATATGTTCATGTTTCAAGAATTCAAAGAAAAAAATACAGAAAAAAATTCGAATATCCAAATTGGTTCAAAAACTATAGAATTTTAAAGAAAATGTTTGTGAGGTTTTTGAAAATAGACGTCAAAATTGAAATATCCGTCACTTCGTGGACGTTTTTTTTCAAATCGGAAATCTATGCTGAGTCGCCTAATTTCCTCTGAATACCAACATATTTCGTCGCTGGGAGATTCTGCAACCTGAACCTGAGTAAAACCATCAGCAACACTATAATTATTAAGAATTGAATTTGCACCATGCAAACTACTTTGATTATTGTTCGGGAAAGTAGTACCCATTCTTATTCTTGAAATATTTCGTTTGAATTCTGAACTTTTTGATAAACTAGCTCAACTAAAATAAAAAGAAACTCTATGCAAATTATGGGGTTTAGAATTAATAATAGTTATAATTTAAGAACTTTTGAATTTGGGGAATAATGCAAAATTGAAATTTATCTCGGTGTTAAATTCATCCGAAAGCTACACATCTTAAAAAAGTACTTGTCTAAATTTGTTCTCAACTTTAAAATGTAAAATTGTCATGAGATATAAATTTATCAACTAAGACGTAAGTTTAACTTGCAAAATAACTTGGAAGCGATATCGAATAGTACAAAAGAATGTTTTTTTCTTTTTAATTCATGTAAGTGACACTTGAAAAAATTAATTTTTATATTCCTTCGGTATTCTTCAAATCAGAAATTGTTCGACTCAATTGCTAAACTTTTAATTGTGAGAAATTCATATTTGGACTAGTGTATATTTTTTACGCTTGAATAATTCGAAATTCTTGTATTTTCAATCCTTCACTTCTCAAACGTTGCTTTAAATAGAAATACGAGCATAGCGGAACGACGAAAAGAGCCACGAGTTATTTTCGATGTCTGACAAGGTAAATTATTTATTAACAGGATTGTTACATTCTCTTCTATAAATAACAAAAAACTATGGAAATAATACCACAATAGCCCACCTTCAAGAAAAGTAATCATTTTGAAGAGTATTGCTCAATAAACTCCATGTTATCGAAAAGAATTTTTTATTAATCTACAACGGAAGCCAGTAATTGCCACTGTTCTCTTATTTTGTCCATGAACTAAAGCGCCAATATCATAGCATCAGCGGTTGTGGACTTTTATAGAAAAATCATTAGCCTCGTCACTTACGGCTCGTAAAAATAAAAAACGGCAATCATGATCACACCGCATCGGCTGTTCCGTTCAAACAGTTCTGGCGAAACATTAGCGCCTTGATAAATGATACTCGATCACACTAAATCGTTTAGTAAATTCATTGCATTACCTGAATCCGCTATTGATAAATATCTCATAGATAGACCTGAAAATATTTTTATGGTGGCATTATTTCCTGCTGCTAAAAAAAACTTAATATCTTGCAGGCGCTTCTTCACATTGCTATTAAATATGAAGCAAAGATGCATTACTTCTTATTATTCCATCTTCTTCAATCCTAAATCGGCTTTCGATATACTATAGATTAGCTTATTATCTCTGTAAGCCAGAGGATTTTCCGCCTCACGCTCCTCGATATCAGCCAATATTTCATTCTCGGTTGCTTCACTAATTTTTTTTCCTTTTCCGTAAAACGTTTGTTCTGTGTAAATGCAGTCCTTTTGTCTGAAGGTTCCATGAATCTTTTTAAAAAGTACAGAGATTTAGAATTTCATTGTCATTTAAAAAAAGTGAATCAAAATATTATAGGAAACTTTTCATTCACAAAATTTAATATTGAATTTTAATCATCTTAGTCATATATATTTTATATTAGAAAAAAATTACCTTGTCCCATATGAAGCAATTAAATCCGAAGTTGACGTGGAAATATTGATGGTGATTATCATGGAAAATAGCATCAGGTTGCCAAGGCTGCCACCAGTAGGCTTTGAAGTTGATTCCAGAATGATCAATAATTCCATGATAGTAATTGTACATTGCTATCACGCAATATGGAACTAAAACATAACAATTCATTGCAAAAGGTTCTAAAAGTCGTTTCAAATAATAAATTGCAGAGCAATCGTGTGATGTTAGGGTCAAAGGCTAAACATATTGTTAATAATATATTTTAAGAACTATCAAAGGTTATGTGTAGAACACATTAAATATTCTAATGCAGCAGCCTCTAAAATATTCAGAATGTAAGTTTCACGCTAATCGAATTTGAATTGAAATTTGTGTGCGTCATATCATGTCCACTATTTCAAATTTTTTATTGCTGAGATTAATTTTTAATTAGACTTGTAGTTTATTAAGTATGCCATATTCATTTCAAATATGCTATAGTTAGTTCCGAATTCAGCCACGTGAGAAATCGGTGCATACAAAGTTTTTATACAAATCTGAGGAATAGTTTCTGAAATAAGATAGCTGTGTATATCCGCCCGTTTCGAAAAGGTTAAAGGTTAATGCCAGGCGTGTCCATTTTGAAATCTTTAGTGGTTTAAGATATTTTCATAAATTAAATATCAAAAAATGATATTTCAATTCAATTAAAGAATAATATGATACACATTGTAACGGAAAAGATGATGCGCCTGACCACAGCCGCTTTTTGACACTGATGCCCGAGCGAACCTGCTATGGATCAGTAGTGTGATGCTGTTATGGTCAGACAATAGTTTCTCAAACATACGCGCTTGGATAAATATAAAAAGGTGAGAATGCTTGAGGTGAGAATGTTGAACAGTTTTTAGTTTACTTTTGATTAATATTTCTCAAACATAATTTTTTTCTATTGCAGTTGAAGGGGAACATTCCAAAAGGAAAAGAGTCAGAACTTACTTCCGAGATGCACTAGTATTAAATTGAAATCAGAAAAGTCAGATTGAAAAATGTCATTAGGTGCCGAGAAAATGTGAAGAGAATATTTTTTTTTTACTTGAAACGCAAGATTTATCAACTTTAGAGGGTAACGCTAAAAATTTTCATTTCCAGCTACTGAGCTGCTGAATTGTCACATTATCAGTTTTATTGGAAAAGGTTAAAGTTCTGAGAAAATTGTGGTGTTTTTTTTTTTAGGGACACACAGTTTTCTCAACTTTGGACGGTAATTCAAATCCTTATCCTTCGATTTAAGATGCAAAATCATGACGGATTTGCGGTTTTTGAGTTCTGAAAAATTACCTTTTATCACAATGATCATTATAATTTATCTGATTTTGTGTTTCAATAATCCCGTTATTAAAAAAATGTTGAATATTTTCTTCCGATTTCTTCTTCTCTTGAATGCTGGAAACACCTGAAGACTTTTATCAAAATTCACTATATCTTTGTGGGAGGCTTTAATTCAAAAATTGAATGATATTTTTCCTAGTCATATGCATCGCGACTCTTTGCGCCACCGTGATTGATGTGTGAATACCAAATCGACTTGCAGGGGACACCAAGTATCGGTTTGTTTTCAATCGAATCGTTCGTACGTGCGGAGACTTTCAGGGAAGTACCTCATCAAAATCGGAATAAAAGAACCGTAGGGATTCTTGAATGAGATAACACAGTGGTAAAATATCGAGTTCTTGCGTCCGCCATGTAAAATAGTACCTAACCGTGGGCTACGGAGTCTAGATATTTCATCCACGACGTCTTATTGGATTCGTTCTCGACTCGCGGAAAATTCAAATTAGAGACTTTGCAAGCAAACTGAAGAAAAAGAAGCCTGCAGACGGGCTAGTGATTTCTCTATCCTATTTGCGATAAATTAAAGTTTGATCACCATCAGTGACACGTAAACCGTTTTTACGAGGTCATTAGCTTGAAGTGCATGGGGACACGGACCGAATAAATGTGATGTTCGTCACGAAAGTTCTTTGAGCAGTTAATTCAAATGAATCGCAGCTACTGCAAAATCACTTTCTGAAGTTATTCCCGTCTTAAGTTTTTTTTAGATTCAAAAATACTAATATTATTATGAAATACTTAATATCTGTTCTTTAGCTACAATCTCCAAACCTAAAAAATGTTCCTATATTTTCTCAAATTAAACTCGTTTGGTTTGTCAAGCCTTTTTGAATATTCATCTATATTTTTTTAGCAATCAAGATATTCAAAATTTCAAGTTTAGTGGTGTTGAACTTTCAATAGCAAGAGAGAAGTTTTCAACAAAATAGATGAATTTTTAACCTAGAAAGATGAGTTTTCATTCCAATGGTAGAATTGTAAAACAAAGAAGATTAAACATCAACCACAAACAGTTGCAATATCAACCCTATAGTTGAATTTCCAATCAAGAAAGATGAATTTTCAAGCCAGAACTTTTCTACCAGAAAAGATGAATTTTCAATACAACAGGATGAAAATTCTATACAGAAAGACGAATTTTCAACAAAGCAATTGAATTTTCTACCATAAGAGATGACTTTTCAATCAAATACTTGAATTTTCAACAATAAATTTAATTGCTAACATAATAATTGGATTTTTAACGACATAGTTGTATTTTCAACCTAAAAAGATGAATTTTCAACAAAAACGAAATTAATCATCAAGCGAGCAGTTGCAGTTACAACCAAATAGTTGAACTTTTAAGCAAAAGCAATGCATTTTCAACAAGATAGTCGAATTTTTCACCGAATTGTCAGACTTTCAATCTACGAAGATGATTTTTTAACCAAATGTTTGAATTTCCAAACACAAAACATTGAACTTCAACCAAACATAGTTGTATTTTCAACCAAATAGTTGCATTTTTAAGCAAAAAGAATGACTTTTTTTAGTAAACAGTTGAATTTTAGATCAAAACGTACCAATTGTCTATCCCAAAAGATAAATCTTCAACAAAATAGATATCATTATAAAAGTTGAAAAAAGGAATTAATTAAGGAAAAGGGCACAAGTATAAGAGATATTTCGATGCAGGTCATGATGAGGACTCCAAGAAAATAAGACTGAAAAAAAATCTTCTGGAATAAATTTCTAAAAGACGAATTTTCCGCATTTTTTAACACTGGTAACAGAAAAAAAACACTGACGCAGCAATTTTTTTAAACGTACATCTAGGTGCGAAGACATTCAATTTAGGCCATTCCCAAAAAAATCAGACTCAAAGAAAAACTTCCAGCATAGTCATCTGAAAAACGAAACTTCCTCATATTCTCAATTTTTCAACCTTTGATAACAAAAAAACATTAGAATGACGAAGCAAATTTTATTTTTAAATGCACATCTACATGCCAAAGCCTTCAATTTGAGCCATCTTAAAAGATAATCGATTTCAAAGAAAATATTTCACCATAGTGGTGTAAAAAACGAAACTTCGTGATTTTTAATATTCTGGAACCACTGACAGCGCAAAATTAAACTTGCAAATAGTTAATTTATTTTTCACTATACATCGACATGCCAAACGCTTCAATTTGAGCCATCTTCGAACTCAGTGGATTTAAGGGAAAAGATTCCAGCGTAGTGGCGTAAAAAATGAAATTTCCTCACTTTATTTATTTCTCAATCTTTGAGGCACTCATTATTTATATATATATATATATATATATATATATATATATATATATAATATGTTATGATATGATGATGATTTGTAAATAAAACCTAACTTGCAAAGTAAGTGGAAGTTAGAAGCCATGGGTATTTTCCAAACTCTTAATTCATTAACAAGGATGTGTTCTATGAATATTATTTACAATCTTTCTGTTTAGCTTGACCCGAGTTAAGAAAAGAAAATAAACAACTTACCCCAATGCAGCGGAATCAGGAATAGCGGCACAAGCATGGTCATCTGAATGTGTAGAATTTCAAAGGGGTGAATGGCGGTAACCGAGAATGCTGTTGGTTGCTTGTACTTGTGGTGCAGCTTGTGGAACTTCTTGTATAACCAGGGTGTGTGATATATTCGATGCAACCAATACGTAAGATAATCCTGTGATGTGAAAGAAAAATTCCTGTTAAACGTGCTCATCTCTAACAGTTACATAATGAAGAAGACAAATGCTTTCAATCGGAAATATGGAAAATCGCCAAGGTTTTGGACGGTTTCCTTCTGAAGTCAGGATGTGAGTATGCGAATACTTTCATGGACCGGGGGCGAGTACTCCGGAGGTAAACGAAAGCACAAATCACTTCGAAAACTTTTGCGGCCATAAGTACCAACCTCGTCCACCCCACAGCATAAGTTTTCGCGTGTGGAATAGCTTATAGTCCGTGACCATTGATAGAATATATCTTACGAAAATAGTTATGTTAGAAACTTCGCAAAGAACTGCAGTGAGAGAAAAAATGGGGCTAGTTTTTCTGTCGTCCTAAAGTAAAATCGAAAGTCAAAGTAGTTCCCACATATTTTTCGAGAAAGCAATAAAAAAGTTTAGAAATTACCAGTTGTAAAAATTAGTAAAAGTAGGCGCCGCACCGTGTGCCTGCATAAAATGTTTTGTAGCCTATTAAAACGTTAATCAAGTCATTTAAATTTTCTCCTCCCATATCCCATATCCTTCTATACTTCTGCTCTCCCTGCTACCACTCCCATCACTTCCCTTGCAACCTGTTCAATCACTTCCCCTCATTTCCCTCCCCTCACTTCCCCTACCTCACCACCCATCCTTTTCCGTACTTCCCCTACCCACACTTCCCCTGCTTCCTCTCCCATTACTTCCCCTACTTTTTCTCCTCTCATTTCCCTTCCCGGACAAAAAAAAACGACAGGCGGACGGACGGACACCCGACCGAAACTATAAGGGTTTCTGCCCGGGGCTACGAAAGCCTAAAAACTTAAATTAATTTCCTTACTAAGCGGGCAGAAAATTAAGGTTTGTTGTTTAAAGCGAATTGCCGACTGACAATTTATACTAAAGATAAACCAGATGTAGCTTTAATACTAGATTTATTCACGGTTGCGATTTCCAGGGCGTTGAAAACGAAGCATCAACCGAGGTTACATGATTGGATTACATTCTGGGGACGTGTTAGGTTGCAAAACACACATCAGGTAACGCGACAGAGTGGGACAAATGAAAGAGAGAGACGCGAGAAGACAATATCCATGGGATATCTGGTCTTACAAGCTTACTGAAAACACCGAAATGAATCTTCTGCTTTGAATTTTCAAGTTCTTTCGCTGCATGTTTGTATTTTTCAAATATACGACTAAATAAGAAATTATTATTACATTATCGCTAGCAATATCGCTATGCTACAATTTATGTTAAACTTCATAACAAAGGATTTTGATAATTCATAGAACTGAAATAACAAAGAAAAAAAAGATTTTTCGAACATTTGCAGTGAATTGTGCAAAGAGCAATATAGAGTCCATAGGGTTGGGTTTTTATCTGAATGTAGCATGGTGGACGTGTACCCAATAAGCACTCTTTCGAAAAGGATTCAACCACCTGTTAATTACTTTGAAAGCGGATCCTTGCCAAAATTGCATTAGAGTCGCAACAGCTGCTGCGTGAAACTGCGATTTATGAAGTGGAATACTCAAAATTACCAAATGAAGCATTTATCTATACGCGATGGTTTAAAAAAAATCAAATTAGCCAATACTGGACATTAACTAAAATGTCGCTTCAGACGCCCCTCATTTTCTCTTGTAATTAGTAAAAAAAATTGGAATATTGAGTATCCATAACTAATTGTGAAATGGTTTAGGCTTTAAATTTTATTAACTATATATAATAAGACTAGCGGCTATATGCATAATTTAATTAAAATTCGAGCTGATACAGTACATTGCACCGTCTGGCTCGAGCCCGTAATTAATGTGAGACTACAGAACCTTGACCACATCAAGCTTCTGGCTTTGTGTGTCATTTACTTATCTTTATTCAACCACTCTCGATCTCAAACATTCCGGAATGAGTCCTCAATATAAAATATATTTTTTAACTTTTTTTCAAAAACGTATTGAATTAATTTGTGGTAGGTAACGTTTCTGATACTGAATTGAATTAACAATTCAAACAAAAATTCTTTCATGTTAGGAGATTTTTTAAATGACCGAAAAATAATTTGCTTGTGTTGTGTTCACTGCATAGTAATTCGAAAAAATGTAGGCATGTTGTGCTGGAAATTTCTTCAGCGTTGAGCAAAGGAGTATATCCTTGTTTCGTTATGATGAGAAAATAAATTTTTTCCTGATTTAAAAATAGTAAATTTGGCTTTTTTTATCAATATCTAGATCTAGCACACCGCAAAAGAAAATTGAGTATGATTAAAAAAGAATGGCATACTTCTTTTATCTAAGATAAACTAATTTCAGATAAAAAATGCTCTTTTAAAAACAATATTTAACTAAAACTTCGTATAAGTTTAATACAATATTTTTGATAATTTAGAAAAATTGATATATTAAGTTCAAAATTAATAGATAATATTCTTGTACAATACATAAAGAATCAAATCGTATTTTTTATTAGAAATATCAATTTCTGACAAGAAACAATAACATAACGTAAGGCTGTTCAAAATTCTACCGCCACAATTTTTTGAATATTTTCAATATTCTACAAAATCTAATTTAAAAATAAAGCAACATTTGTTGACAAAAAATACGAAAATAACATAACGGAAAATTGTTTGGAATTGTGAATCTTCCTCGAAATCTAATTACTTTGATTTAAAATAACCGCTTTTCTATTAAAAACGTTCAATAACTTTAAACTGTTTGAAAGCTGTCAATCTTGTTCAAACAATGTAAATATTTTTCCGAAATATGATAATTTTGTATTATAAAAACCAATAATTTCTGGCCAAAAACACCAAAAGGACATAACAGAAAATTGTGCAGAATATTGTAAATCTTCTTCGAAATGTAATGATTTTTTTCAAAATAACGGATTATCTGTGAATTACGTTAATATAACCTGTAACTGTTCAAAAGTGATATATCTTGTACTAAATACAATGACTTTTGCTTTAAAATACCAATTTCTGGTGTAAAAAGCTAACGTAACCTAAAATTGGTAAAAATTATCAAACTATAAAATCTGAGGATTTTCTTATTAACTTTTCAAACAATTTTGTTTCATAATGAATATTTGTCCCAGGTGGAATGAATGTAAAGATATATACTCAATCTCTGAAAAATGTATGTTTGCAGTAATCTGTCTCTCACTATTTCAGATAACTATTCATATGAATCAGCCTTGTTTACACATATCTCGGCACCAACGAGCGCATGTTCCATGTACGAATTGTAAACGCAAATGAACTGCCTTCTCACACAGCTTCATGGATTTGAGATCGAAACAACCGAATATACAGAAATGACAAGCGCAATAAATATTAAGCAATTACATCGTGCTCAGTTGCCATACGAAATCGAAATTGACTTTTACTAATTCCCAGCACTCGTCGAAAAAGAAATTTCGATAGCTAACAAAACTAGCCGAACGGAGCCAAAGGCTGAAAGAGAAGAGGCCTTTGAACGAAATGAGAACCAGTCCTTTGAAAAAAAATTCCTGAAGTTAAGGCTTATTTTGATAGACAACAAATTTTTTGATTTTCAGAGACAAATAATGAAATTTAATAACCAGTAAAAGCAATATTTGATTCTAAAATATTAATGCAAGTAAGGTGCCATTCAAAAACTGTCACACTTTCAGGGGGCGGAGAAGAATTGACTAGTTTTTTGACGATTTGTGACATAGAGAGAAGGTGTTAACCCAGAATGTGAAATTGCATATGAAAATATAGATGTCAATAACAATTTTCTTCTAATGACTGAAGAAATGAAAAATAGTGATTTTATTTTACATGTAAAACACCAAAATGCAGACTTCACACTCTTTCCCTCATCCCATTTTTTAAAGAATTCCTCGTTCTTCCCCGGTTTTCAAGGAACTCTCCATTCTTCTCCGTTTTATAAATTTTAGCTTAAGTGCTTATTGAATTAGTAGAACTCAATAAGGAAATCCAGCTATTTTCCGTTGAAAGTTAATTATTTATAATTGAAATGTCCGCGATTGAATTTTTGGTTCAGAATTCACATTTTTATTGAAAATACTAGTATTTGGTTAAAGAGTTCACTTTTTTGTTAAAAATTAGTTTTTCAAAGTTAAACATTAATTTCATCAACTACAGATCTAAATAAACCATTTGTGACTGACAGTTGATCGTTTTTTGTTGAAAATTCAAATATTGAATTTTGTATTTGGAATTCAACTTTTTGGGTTCAAAATTCAATTGTTTAGTTGGAAGATGAACTTCTTTTTTGATGAAGAATTAATCTTTTTGATTGAAAAATAAACTACTTGGATGAAAGGTGAACCACTGTATTAAAAATTAATTTCATTAGTGACAGATCCATCTCTTTGGTTCGAAATTGAACTATTTTGTGGAAAATGTATTTTTTGTGCTAAGAATCTATTTTCTGGAGTGCAGATTTTTCTAGTTCATTTTTGATTCAAAATTGATCGTTTTTAGTTTAAAATTCAGCTCTGGTTGAAAATTAACCTTTTTCGATGGAAATTTTAAATTTCGAGTAAAAAATTAGAATGTTGTGTAGAGAATTTGCCTTTTCAGCTTGCTAATTCAAAAATTTGGTTAACATATTTTTATCTCTTTGATGGAAAACTTTTGTTGGTGAAAATCAATCTCTTTTGGTATATATTTGATTTTTTTCCTAAGAGTACAACTGTTTGGTGAAAAATTAATCTGCCGTGGTTGAGGATACAACTATTTTCTTGAAAATTCATTTTTCTTAGTTCACTTCTACTATTTTTAATTGAAAATTAAAATTTGTTCAAATATCAACTATTCCATTTTTGTTTAGAAATTCGGCCCTTCAGCTTGAAAGTGCAACTATTTGATTGTAATTACGGTTGTTTGGTTGGTAAGCACAACAGGGATGGGGTCAACTTTGCACGTAGCAACTTTGCACGTGCCCAACTGTGCACGTCGATGGCCAGACGGACAACTGTGCACGTCGTTGGTCAGAGGGACAACTGTAGACGTGCCATCTGTGCACGTGCACAGTTGTCACTTGGACATCTGTGCACTTTAACGTGCACAGATGTCACTTTCCTAACTGTGCACATGCACAGATGTCACTTGCCCAACTGTGCACGTGTACAGATGTCCCTTGCCCAACTGTGCACGTGCACAGATGTCACTTGCCCAACCGTGCACGTTTATGTCCTTACGTAAGGGTTTATTCGAGGGTGATCCTTCGTATCTACGTATAATAAATTTTCAACAGTCAAAATTATTCAATCCTGGTGGAATGGAGCGTATTCACTTTCTTAAAGTTAGTTCAAAAATATTTCAAATATTATTTTGATGAAATTATTCCTTTCAAATTATTGAAGATATGTGAAAATCTCTTTTCGTTCGACCCCCTTAAAAACGCGCCATTGCATGCACGTGAAGCAGGTGTAATGTGGCCTCTTCCAGCCCAGTGACGTTCGGACATGCGCACTCCGCCACCGGGCTGACATGAAACTTTACGCCCGCTACATGAAACTTTACGCCCAATATATAAAACTTTAGGCCCGCTACACACACAAATACAGTGCAGTATGTGTCAAGGGCGTACGGCTATTTTGACTCGTCAAAATAGCCTTCTTTACGCCCTCGATACACAATGTACTATTTTGAATTTATTTTTCAATAGTTTCATCTTATTAAGGTTCTTGGAGTCTTCCAGTGGGTATAGAGACATCTGATGTCCTTTGAACGTCCTAATGACCACTAACTACCGTGCCTACTTGGCAGATATTTATTTTTTTCTAGTTACTTATCTGTCTTTGATTTGACCAAATCGTTTATTCCTCTTATGCCTTTTTATGATTTGACAAAAAATAAACTGGAAAAGAAATTTTTTAATAATATTTTTTATGAGTGTTTTACTGTTGTTCATGTGGTGATGTATAATGACAGGTTACACATTTGTCTTGGTCATTGGTTAGAGAAATCTCCAGGTTTATTTATTTGGGTGGTTCACATGTTTTTCTTCAAATTTTCTTGGTCTTGCCCACCAGATTTATTCAAACACAAAAAAGTAAGCACGTATTTTTCTCATTTTAAAATCAATTGATTTTTAGAAAAGGCCTTTTTGAAAATTTGTGATAGAATCGTTAATATTAAATTATCTTGCAGCACCTGGCACGATTTTCTTGAAAATTTTCTGCTAAATACTTCATAAGGGGAAAAATGAATTATTATGTCCCGCAAGAAAAAAAGTTCCCTTCCTCAAGCATGGGTCAAAAATAGTGCAAAATTTTTTGAAGTTCGGCGGATTCCAGAGTTTAACTTGCATAAAAACAACTATAAGACCTTACAAATTCTCTCTATTTATCGTATCTCATAAATTGACCTAGTTTTAAGTGCTTTTTCGTACAAAAATTCATAATTGGTTCCAAATATAAAAACTGTACATATCACTCCAAAGGTAAGATTCATAAATCTTTTAAAATTTGTTAAATTGATATTTCCTAGTTGAATAATAATATTTTGCAGCCCAAAATTCGACTGTTAAACGATAAACTTTCCAAGACTATAGCCAGAAAGCGTTCAATTCTAAAGAACAAATGGGAGAAAGAATTCGGACATGCGCAAAAGTTTGAAAATCCCGCGAGCCTCACTTTCGACGAATTCATAGAATTCAAGGAATTCATAGATTTCCGTGAATTAGTAGTGAATTCGATGAATGCATTAAAATCGTTGAATTCTCTGAATTCCCTGAATGCCTTGCTTTCTCTAAATCCCTTGAATTCCTTGAATTCTTCAAATTGTAGGAATTCTCTGAATTCCTTTAACTCTCTGAATTACTCTAATTCTCCGAATTCCTTGACTTTTTTGCATTCCTTGAATTCTCTGAAATCCTTGAATTCTTTTAATTCATTGAATTCTCCGAATCCCTTGAATTCTCTGAATTCGAGAAATTCTCTGAATTCCTTGAACTCTCTGAATTACTTAAGTACAACCCTTACGTAAGGACGTGCACGTGCACAGTTGGGCAAATGACATACGTGCACGTGCAAAATTGGGCAAGTGACATCTGTGCACGTGCACAGTTGGGAAAGGGACATCTGTGCACGTGCACAGTTGGACAAGGGACATTTGTGCACGTGCACAGTTGGGAAAGGGACATCTGTGCACGTGCACAGTTGGACAAGGGACATCTGTGCACGTGCACAGTTGGGCAAGTGACATCTGTGCACGTGCACAGTTGGGAAAGGGACATCTGTGCATGTGCACAGTTGGACAAGGGACATCTGTGCACGTGCACAGTTGGGCAAGGGACATCTGTGCACGTGCACAGTTGGGCAAGTGACATCTGTGCACGGTAAAGTGCACAGGAGTCCATCTGTGCACGCCTAAATTTCGACGTGCACAGTTGTCCAAGTACCATCTGTGCACGTGCACAGTTGTCCAAATGACAACTGTGCACGTCGAAATTTCGACGTGCACAGATGGGCTCCTATGGTCTTGGACGTGCACAGATGGACGTGCACAGTTGTCCGTCCGGCCATCGACGTGCACAGTTGGGCACGTGCAAAGTTGCTACGTGCAAAGTTGTCCGTCACCCGCACAGCAGGATGCATAAGCATCCAGGAGGCTAGATATAATGGATCCAAGAAGCAGCAGAGATGAAGAGTCGGACGAAGTCAGGATGTCGAAGGCCGACAAGCTCGATGCGCAAAAATGATTTGCGCTATTCAGGACGATGCGTATACCCTGACTCGGTCAGGCTCATGAAAAAGTTAGGACAGGACAAAGTTAGGTCCGAAAAGTAGTCGTGAAGAGGTCCAAGTTGGCACAACTGGCGAGCGCCGAGGCACGGCGTATTGGCCTTATTCCCATGTTCCTGAAGTAATGCGAAAGCGGATTCCGGGAACATGGGTTGGTAAGAAAAGGGGGGTTTAAGTCAGTAAGAATCTGACACTACCCATTCTAAGATTCGCCTTTAAATTGAAGACGAATGCTAGAATGGATGTCTTATGCAAGATTTTCCCTCCTACTACAAAAAAAAACTATAAAAACTGGATCATTCTAGACTATCAAGGTGAAATGAAAAAAAGGCTTGGCTGTGACAGCGTAAATTTCTTATTTTATATCATTTTAGACATCCCGTCATTTTTTCGAAACATTTGAACAACCAAAATTTGCTTATTGAACATAAAACTAATTTTGGGCTTGGATGTTTATTTAGCGCCAGCCCTGAGCCGGAACAAACCTCCCAGACAGAACACAGAATTTGTTGTCCTTGGCTGGCTGATCAGCGCTCGTCCTGGATCAGACGAGACCTTCCAGACCGAACTTAGAACTTTTGTTATTCTTGGACGGCTAAGCAGCGCCAGTCCTGTGCCGGGTCTAGTTAAATTAAGGTTCGGACAAGACAAGCGCCAGATCTTGGTCAAATCAGATCTTCCAGACTAGACAGTCTAGATAAAGCAAGACCTGAATCAAACTTGACACCAGACTACCATGACATTTTTCCGCACAGAGATAAGAATTGATCTATTTTGTTAAAAATTATCTCTTTTGCTTAAAAGTTAATTTATTCAGTTGTAGTAGATGTAACTGCTTGTTTGAACAATCATATTTCTTGGTTGAAAATTCATCTCTTCGGGTTTAAAAGTCGGCTGTTTTCCAAAAAATGCGATTTTTCGACACTTGAAATCCTAATCATATCATGTTGAATTTAATATGGTACTGAAAGATTAATTTCATTCAAAAGAATGTATTCCCCTATTATTTTCCCATTCTTGTGAAAAATCACCCTATTCTCCCCGGTTTGAGAGAGTTTTGCACGGTGAAGTCCAGTGGCGGACTGTGTACCTTGGGGCGTCTGCGGGAAGTCGATATCTAGGGGCGCCTTCCTGAAAAGCAAAAAAAAAAAAAAAGCAAAAAAAAAGGAAAGAACCACCATTATTTTGTGTGCTAGTTCTACAATAATTTTTGGTTTTTATTAACAAACATATTTTCCACGACACAGCAGTAGTATATATATGCAAATACTCGCAATAATTAGTATTATTATGCGAAAAACTCTTAATCTCACTATCAATCTCTTCAGAAAGAAAAATGTATTAATATATTAAAATATTAATCCGACTCAATCCGATTCAATCCGAACCCAAAATTCAATTCAAATGAATCCGAATAAATCCGAACTCGGATTGACCTATTCATTTATAGAAAAAGGATTTTAAATCCTTTTGTTCACACAATAATTTGTTGCAACGTTTAAAGTTTTACGAAATAATTTTGAACTATTTATAGTTTGATAAACGCTTTATATAATGAGAACAAATTCTGTTAGATGCGAGAGAATACAATTTTTTGCATAGCTACGAATCTTGGAAGGATAAACAAATTAATCCTCAAAAAAATTTTATTTGCTTTGGAAGTATAATTTGGAATTCATGTACGATGTTATGTGTTGATGATTAACTAGCTTATGGAGTACAATATGTTTACGGAGTACCATTTTAATTCAATTCCTCCTGCTTTCTCTTGTTTAATATTAAAAATATTCACATTGTTTAAAAAAAAATGATCTTAGAGGGCGCCAACATGCCTTAGGGGGGCGCCTGACAGGGTGGGCGCCGGCGGGGTTTCCCGCATCCCAACCTATGGCCAGTCCGCCACTGGTGAAGTCTGTTAAAATGTTATTCTTGCACGTTATGTATTTTATTTTAGGCGTCCATCAAATAAACTTAAAAGTTTTGTGTCATGATCCATGATTAAGAGGGGGAGGGGTGGGAAAAGTTTTCATAATAGCGGGACGTACTTTTTGAACGGCACCTAATAAATAAGTCGGGATATAGATGCAGGTGTGTGGATAATTAGAACTTTATATTAATAAGATGCTACTGACGTACTCGATGAAGCAAGCAAGTTGCTGAGAAACGTGTGTCAGACTACGTTCTGGTATTTTGTACGTATCGTCTTTTGCAAACGACTCACGTACGAAAGGAAATCTCAACAGACTCCACTTGAGCGATTCAGATGGGAATAGCGTCGACGTCGACCTCCGTCTTACCAGATGACTACCAGCAAGTCAACACTAGCATTCCGAAAAAGGAAAGATATCAGTATAATAGGCACAAATTAATTTAATTTAGGGACCCCTTCTGCCCTAAAACATAATTCAAATACTTGTATCTGCTATCCGGAAAAGTCACGTGTGACTCGTCCGAATTTATAAAATAAGACAAATGTTCACATTTTGGGTGGAATTTATGAACATCCATTCTTCCATACAATATATAACAGATATTCAGTGTTTATTTTCTCAACTGGAAAGAAAGGACATCATGAGTTCTAAAAAAAACTGAAAAAATAGATTAGAAAAAAACAGGTTACTCATCCGAACTGCAGTTGTGACAATTTTAATATAAAGGGCTTCTGTATACATATAGAGGCGATTTGGGAATAGATTTTAATTTCGGGTTCTGAAATCTGAGTGAATTAACGTTCTGAATAATGCAATAATTGTTATCAGTTTCCACAGATAAATTTACTATAGGATGAACTTTATAACGTGGGAAAGCTGTTTGACCTAGACTCTTGATTTTTACGCTAATTTGTGTATAAATTATTCTTTTACTCATAGTACATTATCATCAAAATGTTTTTGAAAATTCTTTACACATGTGATTTGTACAATTTTAACTTATAACCTTGAAGTGAATTTTCGTAAAAAAAGCTCCAGGACATTCTTCGTAAACAATACACCTGTGGCAAATACTTTCTAAAGTAGATTGAGACGACATTTTTAAAAGAAATACTTTCGAAACATTTTTTCTGTCGCCAGGAGCAAAAAAAAGGGTTTACTGTCTCTTCAATTCAGCTTCGAACTTTTAACCAGCGCTTACAATAAAATGTTATGAAGCTGTTATTTCACCTTCCACCCACACTTTTGTCCGTGTTATCAGACAACTTACGAAGATTTAATCAATTTTAAGATACTAAAAACACAATGTATCTATAAAATTTGACACGAACTACTTATTTTCTAGCATTATGATCCACTATAATATCACCAATCACCTCAAATTCGTTATAGAAATAAAAGCTTCGGAGTTGTTGAGAAATAAAAAGGTCTGAAGTAGTAATTTACTGTTGAAAATCGTCCACAGGTTTTACTTCTTAACCGATTAAAAAGTTTTCTCTTACGAAATGTTCAGCATTTAATTTTTAAGAGAACTGTGGTTTGCGATTTGTTAATTCTTTGTGCAGAGCAACAATATATAAACAAATGAAGTGACAAAATTGGCCATTTCAACATTGTGGATTTTTATCTGAAGAAAAAATACAGAAAGAAACCCAGTGAGCAAAAACGTTAAAGAACACCATTCGAACGATTCAAAAACGTCCTAAGTCAATCCAAATAACGTTTCCTAAACATACAATGTTCCATAGACGTTTTCAGGACGTATTTGGGAGATGAAACGTTTTCAAAATATTATTTGGTCTGACTTAGGAGAGTTTCTAAAACGTTCAAAGACATCTTTTGACTTGTACGTCCAAGAAGCGTTTTTAGGACGTTCCAATTACGTTCTTAAATTTCGTGCCCACTGGGAAGTCACTATTAACCATAATTATTGCATCTGCATTCAAAGAATAGAAATAATTCCAATAATATAAATTAAAGATTCAATAAATTCAATTAATACTTCAAGGTTATAAGTTAAAATTGTACAAATCATATAATAGAATAATCTATTTAGTGAATCATGTTTAGTGCGGCATTCATTAAGTAGTGTGAGTCATTATATGTCAGCCGAAATATGTTTTAAATAATGTACGTCAAGTTCGGTTGACAATTTGACGACATTTTTTCAATACGCCTGTATAAAAATGACTATGAATTTAAAAACTCGAAGGAGTTTATTTTAGAAAATGGTGCTTAAATTGTATATCAACTGATTCCATTTATCATTTTTTTTCAATCTGCACAGTACTCGTCAGTATTTAAACGAGTTCGAAATAAAATACTATATGGAAAAAGAGAATATCTCATATGAAAATCAAATTTGATGAAGCTTGATAGGAATACTCTCGCAAGAATGGTGGAAAGTCAATAATTTATCGAGAGAATATATCCTGCAGCCGGATTTTGTATAAGTGAAATATGTACACATAAAATCTTCAAGGTATTGTATAAAAACGTTGTAAATATTTAGCACGTATGTTGACTACTGGATTCTCAATTACAATCTCATTCACGACTCTTAATAGAGTTGTCAGCTTTCTGCAGAATTTTTATCCAATTTTAAGATAAAAAAGCTTGTAGTTCCTCGGGGTAGTGAACGCTCGGGGACATGGTTTCCTCTGCAAGAAGAAAAATAGAGAATCTCATGCAGCAAAAGTTGTCTGGGAAATTCTTCGGTTTCCGCCGTCGTGCTTTTTTCCCCTATAGAGACTCCGATCCGACCGACACCAAAGCGTAAAAGTCAAAGTCGGGTAACAGAACAGCATGTGTAAAGAAGCGTGTTTTCTCACGCCTTTGCAACTTCCTGATATTTCTCTAAGCATGGCATTCGAAATCTGACAATGAAACTATGGATATCAGTTCCGAAGCAAAAACCTACTAACAGTAAATTTTCATTTGAAAGTACACTGATAAAATATTTCAATGATTCAAAATGTAACGACTTATTTAAGTTCGGTACAACTGTATGCTATGGGCTTCTATCTAGTCGAGTTGAGTAAAAATCGGACATAAAAATACAATCGCTACTAAAAATTGGAGAAATTATATGTTCTAATCCTTAAAAATTGAACAATTTTATCTCTGAAAAGTTTAAAATTCAAGAAATTTAAACAAGAAGCGTTTGAATTTGGAGAATTCTTAATTTTGAATCGTGACAATTTGAACGTATATTTGCATAATTTTTTATTGGAATTGTCTCAAATACAATCTTCCTGAATTATAATTCTAAGATGTGGCCTATACTTCAAATTTTAGCTTTTAAAATTCTATGAACAATCCAAAATCTAAACCAGTAGAGAAAAGAATTTCAAAGTCCACTAGTTTTAACACATGGCAAAAATGATGTGATTTTTACAATTAAAATTTAAAAATGAAAATACCCAGCTAACCTGTTACCATCCTGAAAGGTTCCTGAATGATCACATGTTATCAGAGGAATTGTTACTTGTATGTCAGTCTCCTAGCAGGTAACGGCATAATCACCGTAGTTTACTAGGGAGGCTGGTTTGCAACCGTTCCCTGTCAGACTAGTAACGTGGTGGTAACAGCCGGCAGCGATCTTACTGGACGAAAAACTTCGTGCGCATGCGCAAGTAATAGGCATTCATTGGCTCTTTGAGTTCCCGCACAATTTAAAAGTGCAAACGTAAATAGCTTTTACCTTGATTTTGGAAAATTTTGTTTATATTTTTGCTTGTAGCGCATACGTTTCTTAAACTATAATTAACGATGAAATTATCAAAATTACACATAAAAATTACTACAAGCATTGTATGACTAATTAATTTTGAAGGATCGATTTAAGGGGAGAATTTTTTTAATAACTATAAATAGTGAAGAAAACAACAAAATATTACAAAAAACTTAATTTTTATTTCATAAAATTAACTTTTAAGAAATTTCACGTCAAACCATCTAAAGAATGTTATTTATTATTAGTAATTTCTATTAAGCGTTGATGATTTTAATATTATTACGATGAAGCTTTTTAAGTTTTTACAATCAGACGCAGTTTTAAAGAAATATTTTTCGAAAAGATTCAAAAACTTGTTGTATTTTTTAAAAACACAATTTGAAACTAAATTAGAAAAAAATCTATTTTTAATTAAAAAATTTTTTTTATAGATAGCTTACAATGTGCTCTAAAAGTCCCTTGAATATAAAAATGGGATCTCCCTTACTTTTCGAGAAATAATTAAAAACGTAGAGCTCAGACTCACGGGTGTTGGGCACGCCATGGCATGGCGTACGTTCTTAAATATTTGTCGAAAACTAAGTAATTAACATGGGGTTTTAAATGGGAAAAGCTCGATTTAAAAAAAAATGGAAAAAAGAAGTACTTGTTATACATTTTTTGTCAATTAAAGTATTGTCACCTCTTGAGGAGTATTTAAGGAATAATTTCCACCCAATAGCTTTTAATTTTGACACACCTGAACCTTCAGGCTAAAGACGGTATTTTAAAAAAAAATTTCAACATAAATTATTTTTAATCGATAAGTGACGAGTTTTAAATTATATTTTAAATAATTTTAAATTGTTTAAATAATTAATATTTGTTTAAACAATTTTTTTCCCTCTGTAAATCGTGAAAAGTTATTATCTTTCAGAATAAATCATACAAAGTTGATGAATGTCAAGAGTAGTAGTTCTTGTTTAACTTATTTGGTAATTATTTAAACAATTTTCATTTGTTTAAACAATTTTTTCTCCCTAAAACTGTAAAAAGTTATTATTCGCTGAAAATAATGACACAATTAAAGAATGTTGAAAGCAATACATTTTTGAAGGATGTTTGGTAATTATTTAAACAATTTTGACTTGTCTAAACAATTTTTTCCCCCTGTAAAGCGTGAAAAATTATTACTTTCTGGAATTAATGACACAATTAAAGCAATTTAAGAGTAATATTTTTTTTCTACAGAATATTTAGTAATTTTTTTAATAATTTTTATTTTTTTAAGCAATTTTTGTTTTTTTAAAAATGTTTGTTGATGCTTATTACCCGAAATTCATTTAAAAAATTATTCAGTTTAACAAATATATGATCTGAAAAAATAACTACTCATAACAGACTGCAAAAATGGTTTATATTAATGATTATTAATTGTTTAAATAATTTCAAAGTATCTTAAGCAAAGCAATATTATTCTTAAAATTCGTTAATTGTGTCATTAATTAGATAGAACATCTATTCTTTTCAGCAATTAATGACACAATTAACGAATTTTAAGAATAATATTTCTTTGCTTAAGATACTTTGAAATTATTTAAACAATTAATAATCATTAATATAAACCATTTTTGCAGTCTGTTATGAGTAGTTATTTTTTCAGATCATATATTTGTTAAACTGAATAATTTTTGAAATGAATTTCGGGTAATAAGCATCAACAAACATTTTTAAACAAACAAAAATTGCTTAAAAAAATAAAAATTATTTTAAAAATTGCTAAATATTCTGTAGAAAAAAAATATGACTCTTAAATTGCTTTAATTGTGTCATTAATTCCAGAAAGTAATAATTTTTCACGCTTTACAGGGGGAAAAAATTGTTTAAGCAAATCAAGATTGTTTAAATAATTACCAAACATCCTTCAAAAATGTATTGCTTTCAACATTCTTTAATTGTGTCATTATGTCCCTTTCCAACATTTTTGCAAAAGTATTCATAATTATAATTCCGAAACGAGATGTATATTTTGAGGTTAAGCTGTCATTGCACGTTGCGTTTCCAAACATCACTTTGTTACAAGCATGTGATTACAATGGCGGGATAATGTTACCTGCTTCGCTTGTAATTTGTTACTACTTTGAATGGGAAATATATTGTCACTGGGTGACCAGCAGGGAAGTCACCAGTGACTGGTTTTCTGAATCTTGTTACAATTATGCGACTATTCGGACTAGTAACTGTGTTAGCTGGGTAGTTCAATTGGGAACATTCTTGATTGAAAATTTCAATTTAAAACACTGAGAAAAAGATCTGTTTGAATCAAATATATTATCTTTGAATCAAACATATTCTTTCTTTGTTATACTGTCAAACAAACATATGTTTGATTCAAACAAATTTTTTGCTTGACCATATATTTTTGACTTAAACATATTTTTTGTTTGAATGAAAGAAACTTCTGGTTTAAGTTAAACATTTTTTCTGTTAAATCAATTGCAGGTTTTGTTCGATCTAAATAAATTTTCAATTTTATTCAAAAAAGGAATTTGTTGCTTTCAATCAAATTCTTTGCTTGTTTCAATAACAAAAGTTTGGTTAAAGCGGGTATTTGGAGAATGTGTGCTGTATTATTATTCATATTACATGTATATATTGCATTTATTTATTATTCAATAAAACTTTAACTCGTTTTCATAGGGTTAATAATATAGCAAAAAAATAAACTTATCTTCAAAATTTTTGATCGAATGGCTTGTTAGGTCCCAAGTTTCGTGCAATTTTCGGAACAGCACAAATACTTCCATTTCTCTTACAGACGTCTGAAATTACGCGAAAATAAAACAGGCCACGGTCTGGAGTTGGTGGAAAGCCAACTCTTATCCAGCTCGCCCAATGAAACTTCCAAATTTTCGAGGCTTCGCTTAGGCTTTTTCTTACCGCTTACACATTCCTAGTGAACATGCTGATACATTCAACGATTCACCACCATTTTGAGTGTCTGAAGCTAAGTCGCGCTGCAGTGCCCCGAAACTAACGCGGATAAATGAAGAACTATTATTTGTTTGAATTCCATAAATACGTTCTTCAATTTAATTATAAGACGTTTAATCAAAATTTTTGTTTGACTCAATGAAATTGTTTATTTAAATGAAACAAATCGTATCAAACAAATAATTTGTTTCATTTAATGAGTTTCAATATCTTCCATTTATTAAAATTAAATAAATGTTTTGTTAATTGAAATAAAGAAGATGTGTCGAATCAAAAAAATGTATTCAAACAAATCTTTTTGTTTGAATCAAGAAAATCGTTTTGTCAGTGAAGAGATCAGAATCAAACGGTGTTATTATGGTGATAAATTTTGACAAATACAGTGTGAAATCGTTTCAAATAGATCAATTTTTAATCAGTCTTAATGTTGTATGACCTTATAAACAAATTGATTTAAAAAAGTTGATTTTTGGTATTGGCACTGTTTAGCTCATTCACATCCAGATCTTTCGTATAAAATGCGAGAGAAATTAATTTTTCATTGTGAATTAATGACACTAGATGCTATTTTTCAATTGTTAAAAAAAATGTAGGAACAAATTCACAGTTTGAATATTTTGTAAAGAATAGGAACATTTTTTGACAATATGATATTTTGCGAATTTTTACCAGAATTATTAATTATTTAAGCAAGTTTCATAAATAAATTCAAATTTTGGCTGTTTTTCAACAAATAAGCTCAATTTTTTGCGTAGTCAGTTGAGAATGTCTTTTCGCTAACTCTTTGCTACAATTCTTTGCATTTTTATAAGAACTATTCATGATTCAAACCATTTTTATGAGCATTGCACACTCAGAGTTTGGCTATTTATCAACGAATAGGCTCCAATTTTTTCAGGAAATAATTAGGAATATTTTTGCGTTGGATTTTCGCTATGATACTTTCCAAATTGACAACTGTGAATTATTTTAACAATATTCATCAGCAAATTTAGAACTTGACTATTTTTCATCGAATACGCTGAATTTGTTCACGTAATCGTCTACGAATGTATTTCCGATGACTCTTTGCCATTGTACTCTTGTTTTTCACAAAAATTGTTTAAATTAATCCTCAGTATTGTCAATTTGGAAAGTATCATAGCAAAAAGTAATCGGAAAGACATTATTAGTCGATTCCATAAACAAAAATGTATCGTATTTATTGAAAAATAGACAAACTCTGAATTTTCGTCTGCATTTTGTTCAAATAATTAATAATTGTCGTCAATTTGCGAACAATCATAGCAAGAAGTCATCATCAGCAATTGATCATATTTGTTGATGAATATTCAAACTCTGAATTTATTCATGAAAATTGTTAAAGTAATTAATAATTCTTGAGAATTTGCAAATTATCACAGCAAAAATCATCGTAAAGATATTCTTATTTGATTATGTAAAGAAAATTGAGCGTATTGTATGACAAACAGCCAAACTCTGAATTTGTTTATGAAATTCTAGTGAATTTGTGAAGTTTCAAATCAAAGTATCATCGAAAGGATATTCATAGTTGATTCGTAAAGAATTGAGTCTATCCATTGAAAAATATTCAAACTGTGAATTCCTTCACACAAATTATTAAAACTATTGAGAAATAGCATGTATTTGCAATTATTAGTAACAAAACATTAATTTCTCTTACATTTCATACAAAAACTCTGGATTTGAATGAACTAATCGTTTCCATTCCCGGAAAATAACGTTTGTTCATTTATTTGTTTATAACGTAATAAAATATTTTTCAAATTATTTGTATGCGCTCAAAATTATTTCTACATAGTTTTAGCATAGATATGAGACCTTGTTTGATGAGCCTCAAAACCTGAAAAAAATGTACTTCTAAATAGTTTACAAAAATCTTAATTGTGTTATTATATAAAAAATTAAACAAATTTTTCGTTTTAAGCCAAACAGAAAAATCTTTTAGAAATTTGAAAATCTTCGATTTGAAGATTAAAAAAGTGTGGATTGAATAAATAGTATAGGTTAAAAGATGATTTGTCCACAGAAGCTGTTTTTGTCCCGCTGTTAATTTAAATTGGAATTGGAGCCAATTTTTCTTTTAAAATTATTCTGTAACTGGTGATGAAAATCTTTTTTCGAACTGAGCAGGAGAGCGTCTCCGAATTTGGCGCAGCACCTAATACGGCGCACTCGTGTTTCAAGAATTTAAAGCATTCCGAAATTGTAATTGTGTAATGTTTATCCTAAAATTTTTAATGAAGTCATTTTTTACTGTTTGTATTTATAATTGAGGCGGGACTAAAGCAATGATAATTAAAGTATTTTGTAGTATGCTTATATGTACATTTTTTTCATATCAACGTTTTCAAGTCTTATTGATGCTTAAGTGTTTTAATCCTCAGTAAAATTAATTGAATTTGTCATAAAAGATGTTTAGACTATGCACGAGCACTTAATGTGGCGCAAGATACTCAATTTTGTGTACTGTTGAAGAAACACATACTTAAATGTTAATCAATTTTTAGTAATATCAAAACAATCTTAGTGAAATATTTTCTTGATAGTCTAATATAATATGACATTCGCAATCATGTTCATAATATTTCTTCGCTGGTTTTCAGGTTATAGGTGAGTTAGTTTTTGTAAGAAACTTTTCAACAGAAATCTTATGAAAATCTTTTGAATTTTTTCTTAACATTAAAAAATTCATTTTATAGACAAATAAGCACTGCACCACATTAGGGAATATGGCAGGTAATTTGAAGCAGCTGCACTTTTTATAAGAACGTAAAATTAAAGTTCTTCATTAATTCCAATATACTTTTGACTATATATTGAGTAAACCTAAGACATCAAACTACATTCTGTATATTTTCCTACAACAGAATCGCTTGTAGTATTCTTTAGATTGAGTGATAGATTTTGATGCAAAGCATTAGGCGCCACTTTCCTAACAGGAAAATAAAAATGCTTTTTGTGCAGTGTAGACCGACATCACATTGCCTTTGACCCTTTTTTTGTGATGATAAACATTTTCGGAGTGGCAAAGCGGTGATGGATTTTCGTGTACTCGTTTGCAGAAACGAAAACCCTGTAAATCCTAGCGACAATGCTTCTCAACGAACAATGCAGTAAAATGGATGTGGTCAGACGGCTAAGGGGCGACCCATGCAAGGTCGGTGCTTATTTATCGTCAGCGATATCTCGCTTTCACGCGTATATATCTCGACGCGAATCGAGAGGGAAAGATTCAAGTGTGCCCTCCTTGCATAACGACCGAACAAATCTTGATCAACGGTCCGTGGAAGAACGGAAGCCTTGTTCCGTAAACTGTTTCTCAAGAGTTTGCTATCACCCTCCCACGACATCATTATCTATCGTCCATCGATCCTTCGTATATATTCAATATGAGACTACACTGTGCGAGATCAACTTTTAAGGGAAAGAAAACATTAATTCCTTAACATCAGTCCCCTTCGCTTAGATATTTTTTCCTCGTTTCCAGTTTAATCGTCTCATTAGAATGCCTCACTATTTTTGGCGATTTCAATAAAACTTTCTACCAGATCTTTTTATGAGCACCATGTGTTTAAGGGCCGTGCATCAATTACATGTATTCTTTTGGATGAACTGGGGTGGGATGAGGTAGGTCAACGATTTTTCTATGTTGCCTCGTATGGGTGATACGGGTGACGGACAACTTTGCACGTGCCCAACTGTGCACGTCGATGGCCGGACGGACAACTGTGCACGTCCAAGACCACAGGAGCCCATCTGTGCATGTCGAAATTTCGACGTATACAGTTGTCATTTGGACCACTGTACACGTGCACAGATGGTACTTGGACAACTGTGTACGTCGAAATTTAGACGTGCACAGATGGACTCTTATGCACTTTACCGTGCACAGATGTCACTTTCCTAACTGAACACGTGCACAGATGTCACTTGCCCAACTGTGAACGTGCACAGATGTCCCTTTCCCAACTGTGCACGTGCACAGAAGTCACTTGCCCAACTGTGCACGTTTATGTCCTTACGTAAGGGTTGTACTTAAGTAATTCAGAGTTCAAGGAATTCGGAAAATTCAA
The DNA here is from genome assembly GCA_932178445.1 of Andricus quercusramuli. Lineage (NCBI taxonomy): Eukaryota > Metazoa > Arthropoda > Insecta > Hymenoptera > Cynipidae > Andricus > Andricus quercusramuli. Next base: position 974,125 of record CAKNXH010000061.1, on the reverse strand, counting down.
ACAATTCAGAAAATTCGAAGAATTCACAGAATTCAAGGGATTCAGAGAAAGCAAGACATTCAGCAAATTGGGGGATGGGGTCAACTTTGCACGTAGCAACTTTGCACGTGTCCAACTGTGCACGTCGATGGCCAGACGGACAACTGTGCACGTGGTTGGTCAGATGATACGTGGTCTTAACCATTTCTTGCGTAAGATAATTTCATTTCTATGAATCACTGAAAAACAAAAGCTAAACAGATTCTATTGTAAACAGCTTTTTGTCAGGGAAATGTAGGGCTCATGGAAGTATCTAGTACGTTGAATGTAAAAAAATGGTATGTTACATTATTCAGAACTATAACAGTATCACTTGAAATTTACCTAATAGCATATGTACTTCATAGTAATATTAGAATTGATTAATTAATACATAAGAGGTGATCCACAAATAACATAGGGCATTTTTGTAAAATTGTCGACGCTCCCCCCCCCCCTCCCACCATCTATTATATGAGATACCAGGAGATTTACTCTGACACCACCCAACCCTCAAAAATCTCAATTGGTTCAAAGTAAATTCTTTTCGGTTAAAAAGTCTACTATGGAATTTTCATTTTTTTTTGCTTCAAAATTTGATTACTTTATTGAAAGATTAACAATTTTCTGAAAAAATTCAACCTTCTCGGCTGGAAATTCAACTATTTTGTTGAAAATCTGTTTTTCCGGTTCAAAAATTCATCACTTGTAAAAGTTTCATCTTCTTGGCTAAAAATGCAACTCGAAGTGAAGTATATAATTTGGGAGGAGAATATAAGTGTAACTTTTTCTATAGACTTGAATATGTAATTGTTTATTGAAAATAATATATTTGGTGTTTTCGATTTTATCTTTCCTTTTACATTAACATTATTGTTCTTTTATTACTAAGGAGATTTGTATATAATTCTATTTGAAGGAGTTATAGCCAGTTATTGTGATAGACGCATATAAATTATTTGTTTTTGATATGTTTAACTTGTGTAAGACTTCTGTTTTAAAGAAACTCCCACAAATTGTAGTTATTGTAAAGAAAATTTTTTTAAACAAAATAAGCCGCGTCGATGATAAAGATTGAATATAAAATTATACTTATATCAAGCTCTTTCATAGGTACAATAAGCAATAAAATATTCAACTAATAATGAAAATCAATACTTACTACAAAATTGATTTCCGAATTTGAAACTCATTGTAGCATGCTTCCAAGCCAAAATTCATTCCCGAAGACGAGTCGGAAAATAATTTTTCTCTTAAATCACGTTTAATGACATTTGAATATGAAAAGTAAATGTTTAAGTTGTTAATTTCTACACTTTTTAATAATTTGTATTCTATTCAAGGAAAAGGAATACTGAAATAGTGTAAAAAAAGTACTTCAAATTGAAGCTTATTCTATAAAGAAAGAACTCTACCATTTAACACGTTTATCATCACAATTTCCTATGTTACTAAACCTAAAAATGTTACATCTTAAATTCAGGAATGTATTCAAATGCAGATGAATTTAAGTTAAACAAAAATGTATATATGAATTCAAGTAAAGTTGATTTAAATTCAAGAAAGCGCATGATTGAATTCGGATAAGAAATTCTTGTGACAAAAGATTAAAAACTCTTGACACTTTGAATATATATGTACTGGAACAATTCCTAGAAAAGGGCATTCAAGACAACGAGGATAGAGTTTTCTAGAATGATAATAATGAAACCCTAATATGCGAAAGAAAATATTCGAAAATCAATTCGAAATCAATTTTGTAGTAAGTATTGATTTTTATTATCAGTTGAATATTCAATTGTTCATTGTACATATATAAGAGCTTAGTTGGTGTTTGCGATATTTATTCGTTGTAAATAACAATTACAATTTTAGATTTAATATTTATCATTGAAGCGGCTTATTTTGTTCCTGAAAATATTACCTAGAATAAATTCAATTCGTGGTAGTATCATTAAAACAGAAGTTTTACACAAGTTAAACTTATCAAAAACCAATAACGTATATACACTTCTAAGATAATAACTGGCAATATTTCCCACGAATAGAATTATATAAAAATCTCAGTAATAAAAGAATGATACAAGAAAAGATAAAATAGGAAATACCAAATAACTCATTTTCAATCAACCACTACATATCCAAGTCGTGTAAAAAAAATTACACTCATATTCTTCTTCCAAATTATATACTTCACTTTGAGGTTCTGCCTCGAGTACATCTCATGAAAATAAGAAATGTACTTAGTCAAATGTTGTAAACCAGATACACCGTATAGCAACCTAGTGCCCGGCACCGGACATACACAGCCAATTATTATTTTTTGGTTGGAAATGAACTTTTTTGTTAAAAATTCACATTTTTTGGTTTGAAATGCAACTGCTTGTCAAAAATTTGTAGTTGAAAATGCATCATTTCAATAAAAAATTCATTTCTTAGTTGAAAATTAATATTTTCACCTGCAAATTCAACTATTCCTTTTCTGATCAAAAATGTATATATTTCGTGGAAAATTTTGAGTAGAATATCAATTCTTTGTATAAAAATGCAATTGCTTAATTCAAAATCAATCTGATAGAGTTGAGGAGTCAAGCATTTTTTAGGCCGTCTTCTTCATTTCAATTCAACGTTTCTTTTTATTTTTAAATTAAATCTTTTTTATTGAAATATGAAGTATTACATTTCTCATTGAAAGATTATCTTCATAGGTTAAAAATTGCATTGATTGATTTAAAGTTGAATCACTTTTCTCACAATTCATTTGTTGGTTAAAGATTTATGATTTTAGTAGGAAATTCATCTACTTGATTACAAATTTATTTATTTTATTGGAAATTCGTCTCTTTTTATGGAAATTTTATATTTTTCTTGGAAATTCATATACATATTTAGTTGAAAATGTATGTACACATTTTGTTGAGAATCAATATTTCTGGGTAGAAAAGTAATCTTCTTAATTTAAAATTCATATTTTTAACTGAAAATTCAAATATATGATTGAAAATTCACCTTTCTTGTAGAAAGCTTGTCTTTTTGGCTTGAAATTTCAACATTTTGGATAAAATTGTTTTCGTTATTGATAGAAAGATGTTTATCGGTGGAAATTGAATTCTTGTTGAAAATTCTTTTCGATTTAAAAATGCATCCTTTGCGGTATAAATTAATTCTTTTTTGGTTAATAATGCAACTACCTGGTATAAAATAAATCTTTTTGTTCGAAGGTTCAAATATTTGGTTGAAAAATCGTGATTTTTTGGTTCAATTCAACTATTTTTTGATTGCAATGAAAATGTTTTCTGTGTTAAAATATCAACTATTACAACTTTTGTTGAGAATTCATATTTTTCAGTTGAAAATTCAACAACTTAGCTGAGGTTGAACTATTTTGTTAATTCATAAGAAACTCTCCTCCCCTGAATCGTTTTGCATTTAGTTTTGGATGACCACAAATAGATTCACGAAAAAAATTTAGTCGGCAAAAATTTTGTGAGATGGGGGGGGAGGTGGAGGTGGGTCAAAATGTACGGACCGTAACAAATTACGTGGTTCAAAAGTTCAGAAAAGAACTTTGCTATGGACGCTGTTTCCTTGGAACGAAATATATTTTTTTACGATTCGGAACTGCTTTCTCCAATATTTTTCATTCAACAGTTAAATTTTCAAGAAATTTAATTTATAATTATTCTAAATTGCAAGAAGAAAGGTATCAATATACGTGTATAAACTTACCATGTATAAAAATACAGCTGGCCATTGTAAAAACCACCAATACCAGCCATAATCGCTGAATGAATAGTAAACTTTGCTAGGCCCCCCATTATATATGTAGCAAGCGAGGCAGGCTGACAATGTGCTGGTCAACAATAAACTGAAGCTTCCCACGATGATTTCGTGTCTTTCCAGTTCTGGAGGTAACCACTTTTTCGGCTGACATTTCCACTCTTCAGCTCTATCACGTTGATGAACGTAGAAGTACCACTAGAATTCAAGTAGCACATTAGGTTCTTTCATCACAAGTTGTGTACGACAAATTGAAAGCATAAATAATAGTCAAGACAATGAATTGTCACAAAATATATATCAAATACAATTTTTCCACAAGACAATGAATTCAAGGGTCGTCGGAAAAAAGGGCGTAAGTGCCGAATTTCGGAAATTCATTTTATTGACTTAAAATAATTGTTTTGGCCTTACTCGTGTCCCTGCAGATGACTATGGTCCAGTTCGACTCAGAAGTGGGTCAAAAGCGATGCTTAGTATTTTTTTTAAAGTGATTACATCTTTTTGCCTGTTCTTTTTATATGAAGCTAAGAATAAAGTTGAGAAATATCTCGAGAAGACTTTTTTAAATTAAAGGATAAAAAAGTTATGCAAATCTTTGTGTCTCAATATTTTCACTTTTGGGAACGTGCCGCACCATTCACAAGGATTTTTCTTAGAGGTGGTTACTCCTTTTAAAGTGCTATTTTCTTGATTCCATAGAGCCTGACAATACCTAGCTACGTATTTTTGTAGAATTTGTTTGAAATAAAATTCGTTAAAGTTAAACAGTTTCTAGTATCTCCGGTAATATTCACGTTTTGGCACTTACGGCCTTTTGCCCGATGAACCTTGAATAATTAATTATCGTTATATATTTTTTTGAAGTAATAAAAAAGGTCTTATGTCAGAAATATCAATTAAGAGTGATCTTTGGATATTATTGGAACTACACCAAATTATATTTTTCCACAAAAGACATTCGTGTCTAAAGGATATTTCAAGATTTTTTCAATTTACCATGCAGCCAAAATAAAAAATTTCTTTGGCGTCGAACTCAGGCGTAATTCAATCCGTAATTTTGAAATTTGTTCAGAGTTTTCTGGAACGAAAGTATCTTTTAGTTAGCACTATAATGTTGCCAAGTTTCTTTGAGTCCTACATAGAAGACATTAAGCTTCAAAAGGATTATCGAAAATTTTCAAACTTGCGCAATTTGGCCCTAATTCCAAATTTCATTGGATTTGAATTTAACATGATTTCATGAAGTTATGATCGTTTATTGAAATGTAGTTGTTTACATGTTTGTATATTTTCTGCCGCTTCACGCAAAAGTCATAATATGTATTCCGTTTTAATTTAAAAGAACGAATTCTATTCCTTTCAAAGTTCTTCACAATTACATTCGTTTTTACCATTTTCTCAATTATATTCAATAAAAAAGCGACGAATATAATTGGAAAGAACCTTCCACGGAATAGAATGAGCTTTGTCAATCAAAATTGAATGAAAATTGCGACTTTTGCGTGAAACGGAATTATTATTATTGTTGATAATTTTAAAAAGATTCGATGATTCGATAATGTAAAAGTGTCATTTCAATCAAATGAGCGCAAATTCCGAGAAAGGAAACATTTATTGCTTAATCATAATAAATTATTACAGTAGTGCATTCGGATTGAACTGACGGAGTGAAAAGGATGGCAAGGTAGTTTTTGATTCAATCGGATTGAATTTGGTGTTCGTACATGTAATGATAACCCAGGTGAAAAAATTATATATAGTTTATATATAGTGGGCAAAACACTGATATTTTTCATTTGTTTTATACAGAAAAATTGATAGAATGAATGAAAAATATCATTGTCTTGTCCACTGTATATAACTATACTATATTATATACTATACTATACTGTACTATACTATACATCACTGTTTCACCACAGGAGGATTGAAAAAATTATTTTGATGAGCCTCGTATTCATCGGAGTAGGCACACCGATTGAAGTTTATGTTGACACTCGGATTGAAAAGTATTGAAAGGTGGGTTTGAAACTTGCTTCGGATGAATCTGGGATCCATTCGGATCGGGCATAGGACTGAGAAGGAATGAGAGTTTGTTTCGGATTGGTATGGGATTCATTCGGATTATCTTCAGATTGATCATTATTGATTCGGACTGTTGGATTCATTCAAATTGAAGTTTTTAGAGAGAAATTCAGAAGGATTGAATAGACTTTCCGTGTGAGCCTCAAATTCATTCGGAGTGGGCTCTCTGATTAAAAAGTGTGTCAGGATGAGCCTCGGATTCACTTGTATTGAAGGCAAAGATTGAAAGGTGGATTCGGTATGGGTTCGGATCGATTTGGTTTGAAGATGTTGTTGATACACGCATTGAGAAGGATATAAAGTGTGCTTCGGATCCATTCGAAATTAAATTTGGAGATGACAGACGGATTGAAAAGTGTTGAAGAGGATTAAAAACTTTCTTTGGATTGTTGTGCATTAGTATATTATTCAAATTAATAATATTTGAGTAGCATGCACACTGTTAGAAGTAAGTTCATGAAATTTCATGAAAATGTTAGTGAAGCTTTCTACACTACGGTTAGTGAAAAACTCATTGAAATTTCATGCAACACTGGAATTTAAATAGCCTTATTGCAGTTTCAATGTAAGTTTTGAAACTATTTTCAGAGATAGTGCATTGAATTTTTTGTAAATGTTCATGAATATCCTACGGATATTCAATGTATATCACATACAAAACTTCTAAATTTATTTTCATGAATTATTTTTAAATTTCGTTCATATTTTCATTTAGGTTTATTAAATGTAATAAAAAATGTTATATAACGACTAGAGTTATGTATAAAATAGGCAGAGGCAGAGGTGCAGGACCAGTGATGCCAATACTGGCGCCTTTTGCTACTGCGCTTGCGTTCGGGCCGCGCACTGGTTGGCCGCAGTTGGCGCGCAATTCAAAATTTGAATTAAAAACAATTCTTGTAATTTAAATAAATAATAATTGAAAAATGCACAAGAATGTATATAAATTATACAACTTCTGGTTTTAGAGAACAACAAATTATAAGACATATTTTTTTAATAATAGTTTAATTTCTTCGACTTTCAAAAAAAAGCTTACATTTCACTAAACATTTAATTTCAGAAGTCCAAAATCAGAAGTTGTACCATTTATAAACATTCTTCTGCATTTTTCAATAATTATTCATTTAAATTACAAGAATTGTTTTTAATTCCAATTTTGAATTGCGCGCCAACTGTGGCCAACCAGTGTGCGGCCCGAACGCAAGCGCAGTAGCAAAAGGCGTTAGTATTGGCATCAGTGTGCAGGACAACCACGCCTCGATGAGACGCATATAGTTGCCCGCACAGCTCATAAAAAGGAATGAGTGCGTTTTTTGTCCCGGGTCCGCCACTGGACTCATCAATATGGCAATGTGGACGGACCCTGCCACAAACAGGCTGTGGTAACTCAATGCTTTAGAAGCGACAGCGTATATTCGACGGTGGCGCCATCAAACGAGCCCGCAGGTCATCAAGATATATATATATATATATATATATATCCAGATTATTTGTAGATAATCTAATCAAAAAACTTAATAACTTGAAAAAACCAATAGAAAAACAAATAGAAATACTTAAATAATTACTGGAATTATCATTTAAGTATTTCTGTTTGTTTTTCTATTGGTTTTTTTTTTTTCATATGTTTGAGAGCAGTTTCAAAGATTATATCTTCGGCAGTTTTCATTTAAAACGTTTAATCATTTCTATGAATGAAAGTTTTGTCTTTTTGTTTAATACTGCTTGTTCAATACTGCTCCCTCTCTTAGTTTTTTCCACCTGTGTACTGCAACGATAATAATCAGGTCGAAAATGACGACAACAAATTATATATCGGCTCTCAAGCACTTCTTTACAGGTTAGCACAGATTAGGTTGTGTAAATTCAGACATGTGTTGACGTTCGGTAAACTACGAAGGTGTAAGAGAGATAGATGAAACGTGGACCCTCAGCGACGTGTAGCGGGGAAAGACCTACAGAGCCATCTAACGAGCCCGCAAAACAGGACCAGAATATGTGCCCTCGCGGTTGCCTATACTAGTGACCACAGCCTTGCCACAAACGCTCTGGGCAGGATGGGACTCGACACCGTATTTGAAGGCGCAAGCCCTCGCTTTGATTGCGAGAAGACTTGCGCCAGCAAGTAGTAGCCGCCTAGCGGTGAGAGCCCACACTTACTTCGTTTTCAATGCATGTTTATAAAATTTACGTGAAATTTCTTCAGCCACCAATAATATTTTATGTAGAAGTAATTGAAACAGGTTTCAGAGTTAACTTTATGAAATTTCAATAACTTTTGCTTCAAAATTGAGTTTCGTGTTACTGAAAATTATTGAACTTGGCCTCAAATTAATTTTCAAAGTCAAATTTATGAAATTTCAGTGACATAAGTCATTGAAAACTGACTGAAATTTCAGGAAATTTCTAACAGTGCACCTGATATCAATTTCATCATAGAAAATAGACCTGAGGAGACCAAAGTACTGTGATTCACTGAAAACGAATCATTTTTCTGTCAGGTCTAATGCATTAAAATGCTAGATCTCCTTGAGGGCGGCGCTAGTGTTGCGCAGGTATAAATGGCCGCCGTCATAGGACGTGTGAATGTATTCTCAAACAAAAATACCAAATTCCTAAATAGTTGAATGATTTGCTGAGCCGTGTGAAGAATATTGGAATGTAATATCTATTACGAACAAGTGGAAGTTTTATATCAGATCTGTTATGTTTTTGCATACATGATTTAAATTGAAAACTGGTAACTCATATACAATAATCACAGATATTCAGAGAGTGGCATACTCGAGAAGTATTGTAACCATTTCCATACGACGAGAATGTGCTCATTTTCAGTATACACTACTTTAGTCTCCTCATGTCTATTCTTAATGAATTTTATCTACAACAAAATGATCCAGGAAAATAAAATCCTTCTGTTTCTATATACTAATACAAATTTTTGTATCAACGGAATACCGTGGCAGCAAAAATTAAACGTTCATATTTACTGTGTTGCAAATGCTGGTATTTCTGAAATTTTGTTCACCTCACAAAGATTATACACCCGGTAAAGGGGCCACAGATAACGTAATTAATTGGAAACATGAACCTGATCATGTATACGAAGTGAGGTTACCGTGCAAATCCTCGTTGCGATATGACGAAAAGTTCAAATCGGAACGATCGTTTGACGGAATTACAGAGCCGCGATGAGTCTAATTGAAAACTCATTGTAATAAGTTTGCAACGCCATGAAAGCTTGTTACTAAAACCAGAGCTATTGCAGTTGATTGAAATGAACATGTGCCAGCTATATCAATTATACTTTTTGTCAGCATCACTGCCGAAAACCAATAGACAGGAATTTATAGGGGATTAACATTGTCAGATACAAGACAATAGTTGTCAAATGGCTTGTGCGACAGTGAGCGGCTCGGAACTGATGCGATATGCACACCTCTGAGCGAATTTGTGCGATTCAATTCAGTTACTGTGCGATTGTTGGCGATATTTCACTATATTGTGGATAAGAGTATATGCTTAATTTGCAAACTGCAAAATTTGAATTCATAGTTAAAATTTTACAACGGATTTGGTAATCAATAATGTTTAGGTTTTTGACCTTCGGGAAATATTCTTTTGTAGTACATAATGCAACATCTACAGTAGAAAATATTGATTTAAAAATATAATTATTATTCAAGAAAAATGTATATTGTTATTTCTGTAGGTGTCTTCTATATAAAATTATGCGGAAACATATATATATATTCCTTAAGATTTTCAAGCCAAAAATATTATTCTAAAATTGTTCTCAAACAAAGAAATAAAATATTACTCATTTTATCTGCAAGAACTATTCATTACCAAACACTAAGAAAAATCAAAGGTCGATATTAAAATTATATTACCTAGGTCAGTGTCGATAAATTAGTTAAAACATTAGCGAAATAGGTCTCACATTCTATAATAAAAAATGGAGGTTCCTTTTCGTTGCAGTTTTAATTTTATATAGGAAAATCATATAGAACGTGACGCCATCTACGAGGGTTCCCCTTCGTTGTCAAAGATTTCACTTCCACCATTTTTTTTTCACTTTTATTGCATTTCTTCTGTTTTAGACACTTTTTTAGTCTCTAGAACACGAATTGCACCAGTTCACTAAAGGCTGTCTAACACTTAACTCGGTTACAATGTAATTAACTGAAACTGTTTTTTTTTCATTCTAAAAAATCCCGACAGAAGGTTTGATTCTTTCAAAAACTTGATTTTTAACAAACGCCTACGTTTTTTTAAATACATCCTTATTTAATACTGCGATATCCTTTTAGAGAAAAAATGGTAAAAACTGTGTTCGTCACATTAATTCTTCCAACAAAAAATCTGTTCGGCCAAAAAAATCAAGCTTTTTTTGTGCTTAAAATATCATCTTTCTACTCTTCAATTTTTTCTTCAAGTGACAAAAATAATTTTTTTGAAATCTTTTGATTGCAAAATAACATTTTTTAATTGATTATATTGGTTTTATAATTGATTTCATATATTCTAGGTATTATCAATAATTAAGGGGCATTTGAATGATTCTAGGCTAGGGGTATGACGAAAACTATTTATATGACTAGTCACAAGGGTACCCTCCCGCCCCGCACGAGAGATTTATGATAGGGGTGTGACCTGAAAAGTGGAAGGTTTGTGACTGGCGATATATATATAGTCATTTAGGGATTTCCATTTGTATTATGTTAATTTAGTACAGAAATCGAATTTTTTTTCTGTTTTTACGCATTTTTTGCGGCTTAAGATATCTTTATAGAAATTCAGAATTTTAATATTTTTGAAGCCAATTTTTGATGGCTTTAGTCGTTGAGAATTGCAGATTCTGAATGGTTAACTTGTAAATAGTTAATTCAAAAGTAAAAAATGGCTTATTAATTAATTTTAATCCTTCACTTCTGTTGGATGTCTCATTTCTGAGTTCAGAAAGGTTCGGCATTAGATGTCGCGTCTCATTTTTGAGACTCAGCTTAAAATCAAGTCGAAGCATTTTTACTCAAGAAGCGATTCAGCCTTCAGTGCACTAGTACATTTTCTGTATCAGGGACTCAACAAGTTTCCATAACAGAAAAAGTGGAATAACTTTCAAACAAAAATTTTTTGGAGCGGTATCTTTAGCAATCTATATTTTCTCTATTAATCCAATGAGTAGCCAAAGTTTAAAAAAAATTGATGATGTAAAGGTCTGAGTTGTGTAAGGCCGGCGTGGAATTTACCTTCACAGAAATCAAAACTTACATCTATCACAGTAAAATAATCCATTGCTTGAATTATTAAAGAAAAATATATCGATTAATTCAGTTTGAAGAGATCTGTGAGGATGCTTACGTGCAGAAAACCGCCGATAGTAAAGTACATAGAATACGAGATGATGGAGGCAAACAACCAGATGTAGGAGAGGTTCTGAAGATAAAAGCTCTCCAGGGAAAGCTCAGCCCAGTTGATCGAGGATGACGTGGCGTTGCTCGATATGCTGTCATTTTGTGCAGTGTATCCGAAATGCCTCGCAAAGTGCACAAACACCAAGAGCCATTCACCTGGGGAAGGACAAAAATGTTTTATGTGTGCAATTTTCCATTTTGGAATACAACAATCGTGACAAAGTCTACAACGGTAAGTTTTTACTACCTCCCGTCAAGATTGAGATAATGAAATCCTGCCATAAAGTATAATTTGATATGCATAAAAATTTCAATCATTTTCTATACTCTTTGCACTTCATTAAGTAAGAAGTGAATCACTGCACAAAATCCTTACAGTTTTGATTCAGTGACCCTTTCTCACTGATTCAAATCTAGAGTATAAACAAATTCGACTTAGTAATATTTACAATTGAGCCGCTGGATAGTGTAAGGGCATATAAAATTCACATGGCCGTTCCGGTTGGCCCCTATTGTCTTTAAAATCGATTACGAAAATTAAATTTTTGAAACATATTACTTTGTAGAAAATTCCATGGCGCATCTTTTTTCCTGTTATGAAAAAGTTGTATCTTTTACTGTTTCTGAAAGAAAGTGAAAAAACTGGATTTTGTGAAAAACAAAATTTAATAAATATTTTGACTTCAACTCGCTCTAAAAGACAAACTTTTGGATATTTTCACATGAAAATTAGAGGAGTTATGCTTCAAACTGTTTTAAAGATGATATGCTCGTCTAAACTTCTCTAGTTTGTTATAAAAAAAAGCTGTTATTTTTTTTGCCAAGCAGTATCAAAATAATGTTACGCAACTTTCAAACGCTTCGTTTATCGAGGGAATTTTGAGTAAGCCCAAACTTCCAGCGAAAGAAATGTTCATTAGGGTTTAATGAAGTTTTCTGGAAAGTATTATTTCAATAGAATGAGTCGTTAGAAAAATACGAGAATTCAAACTGCGCGTCAAAGGGTGATCGAGCGCATGAGATGTGAGAATACTTCGGCGCCTCGAACACACCGCGCCGTCCTGTCGTAGCCGCTAGGAAATAATGTTTTCTTATTATTCTGGACAAGAAAAAATGCCCAAAAAAATGTAATACTCACACAGTGATGTATTTTATTGCTGAACGGTTTGAAGTACATCTAATTTAATCTTCGAATATATTAAGAAACTATATATATATCTTATCACAGGTATCTTTGGACGAAACTTTAAGGTATATGGTATTAAAGTATAATATATTTTTTGTAAAATTTAGTATTTTCCCTAGTAAAAATTCTCATTATGACACGTTTATCCTCCAATTGCAACACAGCCTACGATAAATTGATATAATTTTATGAGAAATTGATATAAAAAGTTTCTCCATGTAATATTGAAAAGTATTAAAAAATTACGGTTTCGCGCTTTTTAAATTTTGCAACAATTAATGCCTTGTTTCTTTTTGCTTTAAGAACGTTCTCAGCCCAATCAGCTCCATTTCTAGATTTTTTTCTACCACGAGGAGGTTCTGATGAACACGATGCCATTGTAGTTTAACGACTTGATACAATTTTCACTTTATAAAAAAATAATTTTATCCGTTGCACTGAATAAATTAGTCTTTCGAAACATAAACAGTCAGGGCTTCTGGTGGCGAAGCATTGTTTACACTTAATGTGCGCTCTTCTGTTTTCCTGCGAGAGTATTTTAAAGAAATTCGCACGCGGAAAATTCGCAGAAAAAACAAGAGCGAGTAGAATCGGCAGAGACTCGGCGTAGTAGAATCGGCGTGCTCTCAAGCGCTCGAGAAAGGCAAATTAAATGCTTATGATTTTCTAACCGTGAGATGAATTGCCGTAAAAAATCCCAAAAAATGTTATTATATCCTTATAAAGATTTCTTTTGCTGAAAGTTTCGCTCACGTGAAATTACCTAGATAAACAAAATGATCGAAAATTTTCTCTCCTAACAGATACGACAGGACGGCGCGGCGGTGAGGTCGAGGCGCCGAAGTATTCTCACATCTCATGCGCTCGATCACTCTTTGACGCGATGTTTGAATGTTCGTATTTTTTCAACGATTCATTATATTGAAGTAATACTTTCTAGAAAACTTCACTAAACCCTAATGAACATTTCTTCCGCTTGAAGTTTGGGCTTACTCAAAATTCCCTCGATAAACGAAGCGTTTGAAAGTTCCGTAAAATTATTTTGATACTGCTTGACAAAAAAATTAACAGCTTTTTTTGGTAACAAACTAGAGAAGCTTAAACAAGCATATCATCTTTAAAACAGTTTGAAGCATAACTCCTCTAATTTTCATGTGAAAATATGCAAAAGTTTGTCTTTTAGAGCGAGTTGAAGTCAAAATATTTATTAAATTTTGTTTTTCACAAAATCCAGTTTTTTCACTTTCTTTCAGAAACAGTAAAAGATACAACTTTTTTATAAGAGGAGAAAAGATGCGCCATGGAATTTTCTACAAAGTCATATGTTTCAAAAATTTAATTTTCGAAATCGATTTTAAAGACAACAGGGGCCAACCGGAACGGCCATGTGAATTTTATATGCCCTTACACTATCCAGCGGCTCAATTTCGAATAAAATTTTGATGAGCAACCATAGCCAAATGTGTTGCAAAAAATATTTCAAAGGTCTTATCTCATTTTCAGTAATATATTTGCCACGAACGAGACTTAAAAGTTAACTGAAAAACTGACCTTTCATAAATAATTGATAATTTGTTAAACCTTTCAAAGATCAATTATTGATTTTGCTACTTTCAATTTCAAAATCAAAAATATATTTTGGAAGAAGAAATCAGTCTTCGGAAACAGTTTCAAAGATTGGTGGTTGAATTCAGACTTAATAATATTTTAATGTTTGCATGCAATTACATTAAATGTTTGAAATAATAAAAGAAAGTAAATGGTCAGGATAAATGGCAGATTTACACTATTTCAAGTTTTATTATCTTAATTATTATACATATTCTGCCGGAGATAACAGGCAAGCTTTATTCGTAACGACTTCATTTCACGCTGACCATAAAACCTTTTCACGAGGCAATTTACTGGCGAATGCTGTCTCCATAAAACGCTCATAATATTTTGTCAATGGCGAGTCTTGGAAGTCGCTCCAAGTAATGTAATAATGCAAGATGAGAATCACGAAATATGGATTCTTTGACTCGAGTCTCGTGAAAAATTAGTGTCATTAGGTCACTCATAGGTAAAGTTTACGCACAAAAAAACGTAAAGTTAATTATAACATTTTCTTGTGAATTTTAACGAAATCCAAAAGTATAAGATACGTAAGATTTACTAATAAAATTAGGTAAAATTAAAAAATATATTTATTCAAAAGGATTGCACTCCTTTCAGCAAATTGTACAACTTATATATTATCAAGTCTGTGTGAAACATATTTTTTGATCAAATAAAAAACATCAACTAAAAAAAACAAGTGGTCGTTAGATATTATCAATTTTTTTCCAAATTTTCTATAGTGCCTTAATGATATAAGATATTTGGTGTTTCAGAAATATTGAAACTTTATCCTATTCGCATGAGAATTATGGTATATTTTGTAAGCAATATTTTTGGTAACAAAATAATGACAATAAAATAATAATAATAATGAGTAAACTGAATATAATCCAAATTTATTTTAAAAATGTATTCATACCCAAAAAAGTACAGAATATTTCATTTATCTAATATAGTGTACAGCTTAATACATGAATTGAAAAAAAAAATTTAATGAAAAAATGGAAACTTTCTTTTTCTTGATTTCTTATTAGCGGAGTCATACAAAGTTTCTACCTTAAAATCCAGTATTCATCAATTAAATTAATCTTATAGCAACAAACATACAGTTGAACTGTGCGACGTTGGTCACTCCTCATTTGAACTAAGCATGATCTTCCCAAATGTTTATTTACGCTGTCAGAGTGAGCCATTTATTGATATTACGGTTTCCAATATTGCATAATATGCATGATTAGTGAAGAATGAAATATACAAAACAGCGATTATTATGATTAACTTGTCGAATATTTTCATGACTAGTGAGAAAAAACTTACTTAGTTGACTTTAATTTCAGGATTATCGTTCAACCATTAGTATATAACATTTTTCTTCATAAAAAATGCGTGAATTGTTTAACTGTATGTTTATTCTGATTATAAGAGTACATGGACAATTATTTCATATACCATTTATATTTTCTTCCTCCTATTTATATTTGATGCTATTTTATCAAATTTTGGTGATGAAGAAACCATTGAAAGCCTGATCAGAGAACAATTTTCCTTTAAAATATTTTTTTCTTGTGCTAAGTTTTTAAATTTGTTTTCACATCTTTATTATACCATATTATTTATTATACAATTATTATGCCCTTATATTTGTCTATTCTTAAGAAATCATACTCTTTATGACTTTTACTAGCGCCAAATAATTTTTGTTTTAATCGAAAAGAAATTGAAAGTTTTCTCCTCTGTATTAGGTAACATTTTTATTCATAAGAGATTTCTCTACAACTAATATGAGTATTCTCAACAAGTCGTGAACTACGAAAATATAAATGTTTGCGTGATTTAAATCTAAAAAAATTAGGAACATATTATTTCACCTAAAGAAACAAGCTGTCGCGATACGGCCACCGAAAAATGAAAACAAATTTTTTGTGAACAACCCTAGTGTATATAGATTTTGGGTTTGCTGATTATGAATTTGAGGTAAAAAAAATTAAAAATGACTTTGCTCGCAAGTTTGAGCGTGAGTTGGGCGCGCGTCTGTTGCATATTGCGCTTCGCGCTTGGACTTTGTACTTCCCTTACATCTATGCGAAAACCTTTTAAAATTAAAGTTCACACCAACGAAAGCTGTAATTCGGTGATTGCAAATTCTCGTTTGTTAAAACTCCTTCGGCTTTATCGAGCACATACTCATCACGTATCTCGTGCTTCGCACTCGATTAACTTTTATCCAAAACGCGAACTTTCCTACATTATGTTCAATTGTATTTAATTAAATATATTATACTTATTTCTGTACCACGATCCAGGACTGCTTGTTCAGATTTTGCAAAATAAAGTACAAATTTCATTTTTCATGATTACTTCAATATTTGTTCCTCATATGGCATTAATCTTTATTCGCAGATGCACTGGAACATATCTAATTTAAATGAATCTATATTATTACAATTCGTGATATACCTTGATATTGAAATATTGAAACGGACGGTCAAGAGAACATTTTTAGAGCGAATTCAGGTCAAAAATGTTGTTATCAAACATTTTGTTGTAACTTGTGTAGTTTTCCATAAATTTAATTTAATTATTTTATTCTCATTTTTAATGTATTTTTATAACAAATTTGTAGATCTTTCTTGTTTAAACAGCTTTGGTTCATTCATTTTTTCCAATCTTGTGTCGTTTCTCCATAAATCAAATTTTTTATATTTGGTGTGATTTTTCATGATTGAAACCAAAAACCACGCCTCCTATCAAAAAGTAATTTAAAAAAAATTTGTACATTTTTTTTGGAACAAATTTTGTTGTTTTTTTCGTATCTTACGTCGCTTTCCCAAAAATTTTATTGTTTTATTTTTATCATTATTTTTCTACGATTAAAATCAAAACGACGCCTCCTTCCCACGAATAAATAAAAATTACGCGTCCTCTCTGAAATAATTGAGAAAAAAATCGCAGATCTTTTTTGAATAAACAATTATTGTACATTTTTTTCGTATCTTGCATGGCTCGACCGCAAAACAACATTTTTGATTTTAGTGTTTTTTTCGTTGTCAAAACCAGAACCGTACGGCAAACAATTCTGATCAATGAACTCGGCCTATCTTTTTGCCCCCTACCCTTCATTTGGCATGCATATTCATGACGGCACCGTGAATTTACATAAAATGTGTTTGACTCAAGATGAAGGATAAAAGCACCGTTAAATCGAATAAGCCATCCCCCAAAAATATTTGTTGTTGATTATTTCAGTAAAAGCGCATCGGATAAAAATTAATCAGCACAAACAAATAGTACATAACGTTACAACATGAATGATGTAAGGGTAATTCCGGGAGAGATGCCGCACTCTCTACATCGCATATATATAGAGTCGCTTTGTAGTTGTGTCATTCAATGAAACATAGTCTTTTGTAGCGTCAACACACAGGTAAGTGCCAAATGTTCATTATTATCCACCAAAAAAATATTCACGATTATGTCGTCCGGTTGCGTCGTGGAGACTTGAAAATTTTCAGCGCTTGGTTTATAAGTCCATTTTTTATTTGAATTCGCGCGAATTTTTGTGAAAACAAATATTAGTTCAATAGTTGGATCCTTCTAGAGAGCATTCCGAACACGTGCATCGTCATCGATGTTTTCAGGGAAAAATTTCGGGGTGCGGCATCTCTACCCGACAATCGGTATAGATGCTGCACAGAATCTCTGGGAGAGATGCCGCACTTGAAGCCTGAAGGTGCGCTACTCAGATATGAATTTTCTACCAAAATAGTTAAATTTTCAACCAAAAAAAAAAAGAATTTCCAACAAAAAAGGATAAATTTTAATTGAAATTGTTGAATTATCATAAAAATAATTTAATTTGGTTTCAAACAATTGCATATTTAGCCAAACGAGATCAAATTTCTACTCAAAGAGATGAATTGTTACACTGGTATAACCTGACATTTTGGTCTGCGATATTGGTTGCGCCATTTTGAATTTTTAAAATCCGACGATCAGCGACCCCTAAAATGCTTATATAGATATCTTTATTAAAATAATTAAATTTAGGAAAGTACGCTTAAAGAGATAGCGTGTAGTCTGTTTTTGGCTTGCATTCGAGTAAATAGGTGAGACACTTTCCAATTATCATATCTCGATGAAGAAAAAGATATTTAAGCAAACACAGCATTTGAAAGAGGAAGACTCATACTTGAAGGTGCTCCTACTAGTTTTGTGAAGAAAAAATTACCTCACGATTTTACATAACCTCAAATATATCGAAAAACAGTGTTTTTTACACATTTAGGTTAAAATATCTCGATACCCTGACGTGATGGAACAATTCTGAAGCCAGACTCGAATTCAGAGCACCAAAATCCTTCGGAAAAGTATACTACAGTTTCAGTTACTTGATCATTGTTGGCCTGTGTTATTTTCTACAAAAAAGTTAATCTTTAACCAAGTTGTTATATTTTCAACCCAAAAAGACAATTTTTCAAGCAAAAATAATGACTTTAGAAAACAAAAATTACTTTTTCACCAGAATAACTGAATTTTCAACCAATTAAAAAATTTGTGGCCAAAACGATGAATTTTCAACCAAAAATAATAATAGTAGACTATTCACCCAAAAAGAATTAGCTGAAGAAGATAGATAAGAATGATTGATATAAGAATGATTGAAAAAGAATTATTGATAATTTTTTTCATGAAGATTTCAATATCAAGCTGGAGTACGAATTTCTATTATGAAATCACCTGAAAATAGCATTTCTAATCAATCGAACAGGTGCGGCGTCTCACCCGCGGGCATGCGGCATCTCTCCCAAAATTATTATTTTTTTTTAAATTTGTGGTAATTAAAAAAAATGTATGGTAGAAACTTTCTCGACATATTGTGGTATCATCCAAGAATTGATAACAATTATGTAATTGATTATTGTTTGATTCACTTTGATGCAGTATTGGTTTTGGAAAATGTGCGGCATCTCTCCTGAAATTACCGAATGTATTTTTCCTATGCGTGTTATATTTCTGTGTAATTCACCCTCGAAGTAGAAGGTAAGTTTTACTGCACGAGTCGCACGTTCCTTTCGTAGCTCATATCTCGAAATGGAATCGTTTCCCGATAAATTCATATGTTTAGAACTAAATGTCTAGAGAATTTCCCTTTCTTAAATTTCAGTTCTGAATATTTTAATCCAGAAACGACCTCATTCCGAAATATGAGCTAAGTGAAAAGCGTGCAAGCCGCGTGCAAAAACTCACCCTCCACCCCCGGGGTGGATAACTCAAAAAGTCTGGCCTACACAGGAAAAATGTATATCGTAGTTCTGGTTGTAAATTCTATGTACTATTTTTCTGTACTAATGCATTTTTTTCCGGGGCACCCTTTCCAAAAGAATCGTCAAAAACCATTTTTGGGAATTGTTCTGCTCCATTCAAGGACGATTTAACCCTTCATGTCGAGTCAAATTCATTTTATATCAATTTTCAATGCCTTACGGCATACGTATGACAAATATAAATACTTTTATTTTTTTACTTCATATTCATAATCAGCAACCCCGAAATCCATATATAGAATATTTTTGTGACTCTAAGACCTAATTTATTCAAGATATTTAACTTATATTTGACGGATGCCGGGTTGCGAGTTTTTTCATTATTAATGTCTAACTTGACTTAAATATAATTTTTTTTAATATTTGAAAACTAAAAAATACCTTCAGAGAACTTGATTGTTGCGTTCGATCCTGAGAATAGTTAGGGGACACGTGTTTGACCACGTTTAAGGTGACTTCAAGTCATCACATTATTGAACTATTTATTCAGATATTTGTTAGATAATGAAAGTTCAAAAATTTTAAAAAAATTAGTATATTTTTTAGTTTTATTTTAAATTACCCTAATACCATAATATTAAAATACACTCAATATTTCAGCCTAGGTGCATTTTTTATTTTACCAAACTGTTTTGCATTATTTATAATTCAGTACCAAACTATATTTGTAATCTTTAATGAATAAATGTTCTTTTTGCAGAATTGGAGGAACCTAGATTCACTCATAATACTCACATTGTTCGAAAGTATAATTTTTCACTGCGTTTTAGATAATCAGTGAGTCACTAATCATGTTTTTTATTTAGTCGTATAAAAGAATACTTTTCTGTAAAGAATACTCCGTTCGAAAAAAGAGAGAAATGATCCCGAGTTTTTGTGGGGATTGTGTTAAATTGCTCACCTCTGATTGTAGCTCCAAGAAGTACAATTGCACAGGTTGCAATGGAAGTTCGAATGAATGTTGGGAGGGTGGACCAAATTTTTTCGATTTTGTCATTATACTTCTCCATCCACGTCACTGCCATGGGGTCAAAATAAGTATTTCTTTCTGTCCGAGACATCATAGTAGTCTTATTTTCAACTAGTTTTTCACATTCTAATTTAGAATCTTCCGCAACTTTTGTATTAACTGTCATGTCGATTGTGACGCATTAAATCGACTGATTAAATCCTCCGATATTATCCGTATCACCGTGAAGTAAAGGAAAGTGGGGCAAGATGTGGAACCATAATTTTCGGAAGTTATTGACCCAAACCTAATCTATGGATCGGAACCTAAGGGTGGCGTTCTAAAAGGTAATACACATTTTGGAAATTTTTCAGTTGAGGGCAAAAAAGGTTGCAAAAACTAAATTATTAATTCAGGGAGAAAATTTATTTTCACTTTGTACCAGTGCTAAGTTGAGGGATCAAAATTTTACCTTGAAAATGTCATAAAATTACGAGGAAATTGAGGGAGAAAATATTGTTTTGCCAAAAATAAAATAAGAACAGCCAAAAGAATCTAAAAGTTTTTTTTTTAATTTGAAGGATGACGGCCTAAAAAAACCTTTTTGCCTCACTTTGTATTAGGATTTAAAATATTCTGAGAGCTATTAAAGCCATTTGAAAAAATTGTATCTATGAGTTTTTGGAACCCCACCCTTTAAACGGAGGGTGGCAGTTCAGAACTAGATAACCAATATTTTTCAAAATATAATTTTTTTGTACAAGAATAAAAAAATTTCAATATAATTTTTATTCAAATTTAGCTCCAGTTTTAATGGAGTAATAATATTTTTCAACCTTTTGGCATTAATATATGTTGAAAATATTATCGTTTGATAAAATTAAAAAAAAATTCCTCCTTTTTTTATGATTTTTATCAAAAACTGTCTGTAATACTGTGATATGGCTGACTTCAATTCTGATTTTCTAAAAACCAAATAATTTGTTGCATAAACCCTGTTTTATTTTTATTCTGTATTCCCATATCTCGCGAGCAAGTGTTTATTTTTGCACAAAATTGAAAATTCGATTTTCAATCGCTATCCATAGCTGATTTTGAAAACCCATGAAAATAGAATCTCAAAATTCACAATCGATTTTCTATGAATTGGCTAATTTTGTTTACATGGAACTTTGTTTACCCAAAATCAAAAACTGAATATCACAAAAGCATGTTTCTACTTATTTTTTAAACATAAAATTAGATTTTTTATCGCAATCCACAGCCGAAATATTTTCAATTTTAGGATAGTGTCACTTTGAGATTGTAAAATTGCACATCCATTGTCTGAAACCTGAATAACTTGTTTTAATCAAATTTCTTGCACTCAATTCAGTAATATTTCAGCTCGGAAGTAGACTTTTATTTCGTCTTTAAAAAGTGATTTCGATTGCACAAAAAGGTATTTTCTTGTTTTGAAAAATGCCCCTTTTGCTGGTTATCTAGTTCTGTAGTGCCACCCTTCAATTGTCCTTCGGTTACAAATAAAGATTTTAATATACTATTACTATACAGTCTCCCTGGGTGGGGCAGGATGGGGTACCAATCTGAATGATTTTTCAAGAAGATTAAGTAGTGGACTAAGCTAAATTCATTGAAAGTTTTAATACTGATATAGTATAAGGACCATCAGAAAGTTAAAAAATGTCACGATATTTCAGATTTCTTATTTTAGTTGAATAAAATGTTGCAAAAAATTCAGTTTATTGAGAAAAATAAGACTAATATTTTACATTTCGTTTACAGGCATGTCTTAGCAGAAGTCACATATGGAGTAAATCACGGCATCCAAGTACCATTCCATTCCGATTCGCCGTAGGTACCCCGTATTGCCCCAAATGGAAGCCCAAATGCACACTTTCAGGAATCATGGTGTCACTATACAAACAGAAACGAGCTGGGCACGTTGCTAATAGCTTCAATTAAACCTTATTACGTGATCTTTAACATATAGTGATCACTAATAACATTCCTTCAATTAGGTTTAAAGATACAGAACTTCAAAAAAGCAAAAACAAAACAAAAATAGAAAATTTGCGAAAATCTTGAAATTTGTTTTCATCACAAAACGAACGTCCACACAACGAAGCATCAAACGTTTGACTGCCTCACTTTACGTCAGCTATAAATCCCATCGATTTACAAGAAGATAAAAGTAGTAGAAGTCAATAAATTGAGTGTACTTCATTTTACCCCACCTTCCCCTAGCTGACCATATCTTCTCCCAAACTGCATACTTACATTCGAGAAAAATATATGATAAGGATTTGATATGAAAGAGTGACATATTATTAAATACAGCTCAAGTAACGCGAATTTAGGAAAGTACAAGGTCTATCCTAAATCGATCATTTCTTATCAGCTTATCGATTTTATTCGCTAATTAATTGACTCCACTCCACCAATTGATAATACCATTCGAAATTTTACATTGACCTTGAGGATTTTTAGCAAATCATTTTGTGAATTAAAAATTGTGTTTCAAGAATTCTTTTGGGGAGACAATAAGATTTGTTTTTTTCTTGGCAGTCACGATAACTGAGGTAATAGTAGATAAATTTAACGATAATTACATTCCTCAAGATATCGATGATTTAACTGGTGGCAAAAATGTGACCTATGTTTTTGTGGAATGAGACACTTTATTTCCGAAGTATTTTTGCATGCTGCTCTCTAAATTTTAGTCAGTAGGATGTCACTATTTATAAATAAAAATGTTCCACTTTTTAATTCAGAAAGATTTCGTTGTGAATCAGTGAAAATTCTTACTGATTTGATTCAGTAAACCATTTCGCACTGATTAAAATTAGAACTGAATTCGAATCTTTCCTCCATTTTTTTCAAGAAGTTTTATCTAATTAGGTATTTTCACTTCATAATCAGCTGACTTCACTTCGTTAGCTGCTGAGGGGAAAACAATGGATCAAATGCATGGGATTGGGTCCATTTTTGCCCTATTTTATTAATATCTTCGTAAAAACTAATTTTTTCTATATAAATGTAGTTGAAAAATAGTTTTTATTTTTTAAGAACTATTCAATGACATAATAAAGTAGTAATAATTATTATTCATTATGAAGATATTACCAAAGTAAAGTTTTGTCCCATGCATTTGCTCTATTGTTTTCCCCTCAGCACTCAACGAAGTGAAGTTAGCTGATGGTTGAACTGAAAATACCTAATAGATGCTTCTAACACAATTTTTGTATGAAAAATGAATAATCCCAATTATCTCTCACAGTCGGGCCAATCGAGAAAAATATATTTTATTTTGTAACATTTCATTTTTAAATTTGCACCTTACAATTTTTCAAACCTATCTTCTCATAATATGTCTAAAATGGAAAAAATGAATATATTCCTGAGATGACCCTGGCTTTTCCAGTAAAAAAGCATGGCCGAGATTTTGTCATGAACGTTCAAGCGATTCCATAGCGCAATTCGCTAAGGCATCGTCCAGGTTCATACAGATTAGGTAATTTAGGTAGGGTTAGAATCCCCATGCGAGTGCCATTTTTTAACGGGTTGATTTATTTAATTATGCTTTTTAAAATATAAACTAAGTGTAGCAATAATACAACGATCATTTTGTTGTCACATATCCTTGTAACAATGTCACGGAATTGTTACAATCCATGCCAAAACGTTTTTACACCGTTATGGAATTGTTACGGATCGATTAAAGAAGAAATTTACATCGTAACATTGTTACATATTCGTTACGGAACTGCAACAGAACAATTTTACTCTGTAAGACTGTTCCTACATTGTTCTAAAAATATTTTTTTTTTTTGTATAACGCTGTTCGAAAATTGTTACAGATCTCTGACAGAACATGGTTCTGTCATGTTGCTGTGTGAAATTTCGGACGATTTTATTACTTCATCAACCATGAATGATGAGAATGTAATAAAATAAAATATATTGAATACTACATTTATATGAGGAAGACATTTTAATATTTACTTTCCACGTTTGTATTTAATTCCACATTATTTCGCAAATGTTTTGCAATTTATAGCAGTGTGATTCCTCAATTTGAAATTTGAAACTGAAATTTGAACAATCTCGAAGATCATTTGATAGATACCCATGTTGTTTGGGGTTTTTCTAATAATGTGCAAGTAGAAATATGTGGCGACAAATAGTTTATAAGCAGAGTGACAATAGAGTGAATGATGCCGGAAACAATGACCTTGGATACTAATGGGCCCAAGTGGGGAACCATACATAACAATTCTGTGAGGCTCCTCACTTGGGGTGATCGCTAGAGAGATTGATCAACAACCTGGGTCGGAGCAGTGTTGCGGAGTGAACGTGTTATTTGAATAAATAACACGAAAACTCCAGATCAATCTAAAATATCTATACCATAACACATATACCTATATACCTATCTACCCTATACCATATAACGACCTACCTCACACCTATATACCTATCCCACTATTTTCCAACCGAGCAAGTCACGCCTACCCCGAAAGGGAAATGGCTTAATGGTATAATAATAATAAAATAATAATCTTTCAAAAAAGACTTTTTACGGCTGTCCTTAGGACCAAAAAGGAAACTCCAGGAACAGTAGCAATTCAAAATTTCCTCATCTCACATAAAATCAACCCAAATGTGTAATTGCATCGTATTTCGGCAGGTTTATAGTTGAAGGAGCAATTAAATTTAAAAATGAATATGTGACCGTTCGCGAAGAAAGGGCCCTAATGCGCGGTAGCTTCATTTTACAAGAAGAGCGATTGAAGAGGCGATACAACGCAGTAACGCCATAAGAGCTAGAGCCTTACTTTGAAGTTTAATGAAAATTCAAATTTTTTCAGATATAGGAATGATATTTTTACTTTTAAAGAGCAAAAAAAGAACTATCGATTGGTGTAAAAAACTAAAAATCGATTTTTTCCGCGTTAGGTCCCTTTCTTCGCTGAGAGTCACATATAACGGGCTAAGAAAAAAATATGCCCTGAATTTTCGTCTGGAGTACAATTCTAAATATTAATTCACCATTTATCTGTTGATAAATAACTCAATACCGTTTGAGTACAATTATTCTTTAGTTCCATATAATTCCTCAGATGCCCTACTGTTGATAAAGAAAATTCAATACTTCTTACCATCTGGTTTATTACGAAACTGTAATGAAATGCATTATGCTATGTATGGTCACTTAGGTCTTATGCGATTCCTACCTTACCGATATATTTACCATACTACTGTACTGAGAGAGTTAAGAAAATTAAATAAAAGACACTAAGGTATGTCTGCATGGTCCTAAAAATTCATAAATACAAAAAATATATAATTTTTTTTACAATGCTATTCTCTTAAATTTTCAACTAAATATCTCACGAGTTAGGCAAAAAACTGTCGGTAATGTAGGAATCCGAGAGTATTGCTGAATATCGTGTGGCTATGAAAATATAATCCATCTGCGATCCATGTATCGATTTAGCCGAAACCAGACCGAAACTCTTAAGCTTAGAATCATGTGACAATAATAGGAGTTATGGTAATTATCCAGTTGTTAGCTACAACTAAAGTTATCTTTTCTACTCCAAAAAAATATGTAATTACTCTCGACTTCTTAATATTGTCCAATTTACTATCGTCAAGAAAATCCAAAGCTTATCCCTGGCGGACCGTCCGAACGCAAGCATTACGCTAGTTCTAATAAACTCTAATAAATTAACGTTTTTGTTATTATTATCAATAAAAAACGCGTAAACCGTGAGTGATAGGTCAAAATCGATGTCAATTTATGATACGGATATCAATATTATAGTGTAGTATATGCGGTACTCAAAACTCAAAAATGACATCCATTCTTACCTATCTCTTACGGTTTACGAGATAATTGTTGTTAAAAACAACAATAATGGAAGGTTCCCCTCTGGTCTCAGTGGAACATTCCCAAGGGCGGACATTTTACACGTTCTGGGAATGTTCCTGGAACGTTCCGAAGGTGCCCGCGGAACGTTCGAGGAACCTTCCCGAAACGTTCCGTGCTATTAGGGCAGATGTTAAAGTAATGCTCAAGTAATGGGAATGTAATATGGCATTACAATTAAAAAAATAAGTTAATAATGATGTAAACTGTTGCACTTATAATAATATGTTAAAATTTACGTTAAATGGCCATGCCGTAGTTGCAACAAGTTGCCTTTTCAGCGTTAAAGAATAAAAAAAAAAGTGGCCGTCATTGAAGTCGGGCCCCTAATATTGGCAACCCGTTTGAGTCCGCCGTTATTTGGTTGCCAACATGCAGAGGCCCAACTTCAATGACAGCCCTAATAGCACGGAACGTTCCGGGAACGTTCCCGGAATGTGTAAATTGTCCGCCCTTGGGAACGTTCCAGTGGAAACACCAGGAACATTCCACTGGGACCTAAGGGGAACCTTCCATTATTGTTGTTTTTAACAAAAATTTTCTCGTAAACCGTAAGAGATAGGTAAAAATGGATGTCATTTTTGAGTTTTGAGTATCACATATACTACACTAGAATATGATATCCGTATCATAAATTGACATCGATTTTGACCTATCATACTTACGTTTTACGCGTTTTTTATTGATAATAATAACAATAACGTTAATTTATGTTTGGAACGTTCCTGGAACCTTCCCTAGCGGCGGACATTTTACACCTTCCTGGAACGTTCCGCTGGAACGTGCCGAAAGTTCCCATGCAACGTTCCGTGCTATTAGGGAGCACCTTCGTTTTTTTATTTCTTAACGCTGAAAAAGCAACTTGTTGCAATCACGGAATGACCATTTAACGTGAATTTTAACGTTTTATTATAATTGCAACAGTTCACATATTTATTTTGCTTCTTTTAATAATTATAATGCCATATTACCTTACCATTCTCCACTAAAAAAAAGTCAGGACTCGTCACAAATGGTCAGAAGTTCTGACGATTCCTGAACATCCTGACCATTCCAATTTGACTTGGTCGGTTTTCATCAAATCTCCACTGTTTTGAGACCCCTTGAGTCAGAAAACCCGATTTTTACGAAGGCATCTGTCTGTCTATAGTCTGTAGTCTGTAGTCTGTAAGCACAATAACGTTTGAAAAAATAATCAGATTTGATTGTGCTTCGGCTCACTTTTTTAGGGCCTAAAAGGAAAGAACAAGTTTGTTAACCAGCTAATTTGGATCAAAATTCAAAAAAGTTAGAGCATTTTGAAAATGTTTGAGACCATTTCTTTTCAATTTTCAAAAATTCTATGCATGGCTATTCGTAGTACTCAAAATCTCGAACAATTGATCTCAATGACTTTTTCGGATAAAAAAAAATATTACCGGAGTTATAGCATTTTCAAAATTCCATAAAACAAACGAAAATGAACATTATACCCGAAAAACGCACGATATAAAAAAAGTCACAATAAGAAAAACGTTTCTTTTTGAACACCCTACAATATTCTCACAACAACTTTTTGCATTTTTCGAAAAATCAAAAATTCAAATTTTGATCGCACAAAAAAATAATTAAATAAATCGCGTGCGTCCTAAACTATGACCCAAGACAGATTTATGTGTAAACATCGTCGGTAAACGTTGACTGAAATTGAAATATTACATAAAGCAAATAATAACTCACGCACATGTGGGAGTATAAAAATTTATTTTCTCTTATATATAATGTCGTGCAAAAGGTTCTGGACAGTTATTTTCCAATAGGATAATAATCCTAATCTAACAATGTAACAATAACCCTACTTTAATAATAATAAACTGTAGATTTTCTCTCTATTGACATATCCGGCATATTTTTCCGGATTTGAATGAACAAATAATTATTGTTTGAATAATAAAAACTTATTTACAAAATACTTGGAAACTCGTCCCTTATTAATTAAAAATAATTCTTGTAAAGAAAATCCGAAGGACACCGGTTTTAGTATGAATTTAATAGAGAACTGCTATTTTGCATTTTTTGGGGTCACTTTCTAAGCATAATAACAATTCACAAAAATTTTATAACAAGTAGCTCTTTTCCCCATTTTTTTCTAAATCAAGCTTTTCCCTTTTAAAACCCCATGCTAATTTCAGAGGCTCGGTGGTACGGGTTAACTTCGACAAAAAAAAAAAGAAAACAAGAAAAATGTTAAGTTGATAAACTGTAAATATAAATTAAGTATTTATTTTTAAAATTGAACTGTAGTACGACTCTTAACAATAGAATTATAATAAAATTGATTTTATAAGACGATTCTGAATCTGTTTATAATTGAATAATGTATAGATTTTTACGTTAAAAATTGAACTATTTCAATTTGAATGCCTTACGTAATTAATTAAATGTATGCATCAGATTGAAACTTCAAAATCTTTTTTTAATTTTCAAAAACATTTCAATTAATATATTCATTATTTTAAAGTTTTCATTGTTTCATTTTTTTTTTAAGTTTTCATTTGTAAATTACATTTTTCATTTAAGATTTTCAAGAAACAACTTATAATCACTAAATTGTACTGTTTTTAAGTTCAAATTGTTCAAAAATGATATAATTTTCAACACTTAAAAAATTCATTGATTCATTCTTCAAACTATTTTATTTGGGACCGTACTTAAATTACGTAACAGCTTAAGGGGGAGGGAGGGGTCAAAAGATTTTGTTACGATTTGTTACTGAAGGGGGGGGGGGGGGTTCTTCATTCATGTATGTAACTTTCGGAAATTCACTAATTAAATAAGTATCTCGCAGAAATTGTGCAGAAATTTAATATGAATTCAACTTTACGCACCAAAGAAAACTGGTGAGTGAAAAAAGGAACCTAGCCAACAACAATTTTTTTTAATTCAGGAAAAAGTCAGGGATTTGGAAAAAAATCTTACAAAAGTCCGAGATTTAAATAACTTTAAATAACTGTCAAACCGAATAGATTTGAAAATTTTCAACTTTTATTTAAAATTATTTTATTCCGCTTATAAAAGATTCTAGGTTCAAAATGTTACAAATGTAATATTCTGGTTTTTGAATATTAATGGTCAGGGAAAATGAAAAAGTGGTTAGGGAAAAATTAGAGAATTTTTAAAATTAAGTTTTGCGGTAATCCTGATATAACATTCTTCTTAGTAATTTATTTGCTTTCTATTTATATTTCTTTTTTTGCCGTTGCTTCTTCCTGAAAATAATCTTTTTAGTTGTAAATTTTATTATTTGTTTGAAAATGCAACAGTTTTGTTCATCAATTATTCTTTTTGCTTGAAAATTCCACTATTTCGTAGAAAATTTACTTTTTGACAGAAATTCATATTTTGGTGTTGAAAAATAAATTTAAATGTTTTTTGGATAAAAATCCAACTATTTTTTGGAAAATGTATATTTTTTATTAAAAAATTCATCTATCTGAGCAGAAAATTAATCTTTTTTTGATAAGAATGCAACTGTTTGGTTGAAAATTCAACTATTTCGTAGAAAATTTATCTTTTGAGAAAAATTCACATTTTGTGTAGAAAAATTAATTTAAATATTTTTTCGATGAAAATTCAACTATATTTTTGAATATTTGTCTTTCTGATTTAAAAATTCATCTGCTTTAGTAGAAAATTGATCTTTCTTCGATGAAAATGCAACTGTTTGATTAAAAATTAAATAATTGTTTTAAAAAGGCATCCTTTTTGCATGAAAATTTAACTGCTATTATCGAAAAATCGTCTTTTTGGGTTGAAAATTCAAATACCTTCGTAGAAAATTCACTTCTTATTTAAACAGTTTTTTGTTTGAAAATTTTTTTTGAACCACTTTGTTAAAAAATAATTATTTCGTTGAAGATTCATATTTTTATTTGAAAATTCGTCTCTTTGGTTAAAGTTTGACTATTTAGTTGAGAACTGATTTATTATAATTGAAAATTTAACTGCGTGGGTAAAAGTTGAACTATTCTGTTGAATTTGTTTTTAATGAAGCTTTACCTCTTTGGTTAAAAATTTAACTATTTTGTTGAAAATTAATTTTTTTTCTGAAAATTCCTATTTTACTTGTTGAAAATTCAATGTTTGTACAGAAAATTCGTCTTTTGGTTTTCAGGATCAACAATTCAGGTGAACTTTTTTTTCTTTCATCACTGAGAAATCTTTTTATTTGTTGAACATTCGTCTTTTTGATTTTGAAATTAATTTTTTTTCAATTACATTTCATCCTTCTAGGTTGAACTATCAACTATTAAACTTTTTGTTACGAATTTTCTTTTAATGTTGAAAATTGAACTATTTCTTTGAAAAGTCAATTGTTTTGTAGAGAATTGAATTATTTTGTAAAAAAATTAAGTATTTTCTTAAGAAGTCATCTCTTATCGTAGAAAAGTCACTTTTTTTGTTTAAAAGAAATAAATTTCAAAATTTTTGATTTGTATATGCATGTTAATGGGATTTGAATGTTAATGGTTAAAGAAAAAAAATTGGTCGAAGAAAAATCATAGAATTTTGAAAATGAAGTTTTCTCCCTGCACAGCACGCATTATCTTAAATACAACTAATTTCCACTAGTTTCAAGTCCCATATCTTATTATTTCTGGAAACCATAAATTACGTACAGCAATAGGGGGTAGAAACATTTTGTTACGGTTCGTTACATGGGGGTGGAGAGGGGCGATTATCCGTTACGTAATTTACGTACGGCCCCTTTCCTAAAACGCATTTTCTCCTTTGCCTGTTTAGTCAAGCTTTGTTTATAAAATACCGGTGCGGACCGATATGAGTTCTCTGAAAGAATACATTGTGTGGCATTTATATTACGCATCTACATTTAGAATTAGGCTAATTATATTTCATGAAGAAGATAATTAAATTCTATCACTTATATCCAGAAAACAATAATTTTCCACGATTTTAAGATAATATAAGATCAAGTATTCTAGTCCGGCAAAATATGCCGGATTTCAATTTTCTTTTCCGTATATTTTATCGTACACTAAATTGAACTCTACAGAATTTAATATGAATTCAAAATGCGTGAGAGAGAGGGGATGGAGAAGGAGAGATGGAGAAGGAGAGAGAGAGAGAGATATGGGAAAGGAGAGAGAGAGATGGGCAAAGAGAGACTGAAGGGCTCCTGTCTGTGGGTGAAGAAAAGCGAGCCTCCGGTCTGTGCCATAAGACACAACGTGTGCGTGACAAGCCTGCGTTACATGTAGCGTTACACTATGCAGTCGTGGTTTCATTCGAATCAGGCGCGACTACCCATATCGAGGTCTAAGATGTTTACACATCAAAAATCAAAAATTCCATTTTGCTGTCAAACTATATGAGATACGATAAAAGACGAATCGAGAAAAATTATGCACCTGAAAAAGATCTACAAATTTGTTATTATTCACTTTTTGATATGACGCGTAGTTTGTGTTTTATTCGTAAAAAACTGTATTGAAAATAGAAAAATTAAATTTTCAGACGAATAACACAAGCTACGAAAAAAATGAGAGAAATTGAATTTTTTATCCAAAGAAGGGGTACAAATTTGTTATTAATCATGTTTCGATAGGATGCGTAGTGTTTCATTCGTAAAAATAACATTGACAGTAAAAAAATCAAATTTCTGGAAAAACAATGCAAGGTAAGAAAACAGATGAATGAACAAAAATTGTGCATTCAAAAAAGATGTACAAACTTGTAATCAATTTTTGTTGCAAGAATATATTCAAAATGAAAAAATTACCTTCTTTGGAAAACAGCACAAGCTAAAATAACATTTTAACTAATAAAATTTCTCGCCTAAATTATATCATTATTCTTCATTTGAAATCAAATACAAATTTAGTAATTTGTATATGAAGAACATATAACACAAAGCACAAAGTGCGCGATCAGTGTATTTCGGAGCTTAAGAACATAACCTAGCTGAAAATTCTTGTACAGGAACCTCGAAGGATCCTCTACATGTTCCTGTACACGAACCTACACATGAACCTTCACAGGTAATCTTGACGGTTCCTGTGCAGGAATTTGGCGAAGGAAACTGTACATGATCCTGCAAAGGAACTTGCACCGACAAAAGAACCTTTGAATGATCCTGTACAGGTGCCTGTACAGGAACATGCATAGGATCCTTCACAGAAAGCCGTCAAAGGAACCTTTGGAAGGATCCTGTACAGAAACACGTATAGGGTCCTTTACAGAAAGCCATTGCGAAAACTGATGACGCTTACAGCTATAAACTTGCCTTCCTTTTATTCCCTTGAAAAACCAACTCACTATCGAGAGAGCCAAGACACCAGCGAACCCTGGCGGATTAGTTCCTATGCAGGTTCATGTACAGGATCCTGGACATGTTCCTGTACAAGAACCCACATCTCAATTGCCTATGTGAAGGAACCTGTACAGGAACATTCAAAGGTTAGATTGTATACAGGTTCCTTTGCAGGATCATGTACAGTTTCCTTCGCCAAATTCCTGCACAGGAACCGTCAAGATTACCTGTACAGGTTCGTGTGCAGTTTCCTGTACAGGAACACGTGCAAGATCCTCCGAGGTTCCTGTACAGGAATTTTCAGTTGGGAACCGAGCGTAGAACGCAAGGTTCAAATTATTTTTAAATCAAATATAGAGCGCGAGTCTCTGGATGAGAATGTGTTCCTTAAGGTCGATAGAACCTTAATTAAATAAAGTTCATTTTCAGTCGAAAATAAAAACAAATTTAACAATCACTTCATATGTAGAGGTTTTGATAATTTTATAATATTTGCAAATAAACTTTTTCTGTTCATCGAAGTCGAACACGAAGCGCGAGATTCAACAGTCGCGCGCCCTAGGAGCGCTCAAACTTGCGAGCGAAGCGTGCAGATTTTGTATTTTTCCCTCTTCTGTATTATTCCAAAGTCACTCATGATTTTTTGTTTCCAGCCCAAAGTTTCTAAAGGTGTATTTAGAGTTGTGACCGTTAAGGGTTAATCCTTTATGTTATTATGTTATTACATGTTTATACGTCATGGTCTGGTTTAGGTGAAAGATTTTTATTTTGTTTTTTCGAAAAATACACGTCTCAGAATGGGCTTAGAGCAATTTTTTCCTCTATTAAATATATGTGGTTCAGGTGTCGGTTTGACCGAAAATCTTAAGCTTAGAAACATTGGTTACTCATATTCATAAGCATAGTTAGACTTTTCATATTTCGCTTCTTCCCTTAGCACGTTTTCAATTTTCATTTAACAAGCAATTTTTCATTTAACAAGTGTATTTTGAAACATCAATTAGAAGTCAAAATACAGTGAGTCCACTTATTTGGGTTGACTTACTGCTTTTTCATCGCGCAGGGCCGACAAGTATAACATTTCCGACTGTAGAATAGTTGAGGGGAGGGGGAAAGGAGAGAGAGACCCCCCCTTGACGAAAGAAGAGGCACGTTCACTTAACCGCGCACTTACGGTACTATATATGTATAATTATACGGCGGGTGTAATATTAAGTACACCAGAGCTTCGTTATATGCTCAATCTCGGGGGTTGCCTGAACATGGCCTTGAGCATATATCGCCAGCAGCGCAACGTAAACAGGCAGGGCCGCCTAAACCGTTTCCATGACATTGCGCAATCTACTTGACTGCGGAGTAATGCAGTGCGTCCCTTCATAGGCCGAGTCGCAACCGTCTCTCACCCTGCCCCCTAAGAAACTGTGGGCACGAGCAATTCTAGGAATTGCTAATATCGCCTGCAGTCGCGCGAGCATATAACGAAGCTCTGGTGTAAAATTTTTTAGAATAACTTTTCTAAAATGAATAGCATAATAATTATAATGATATAATAATATATAATTATAAATATATATATATATATATATATATGTATATATCATTAAATATCATTTTTGCGTTGGTAATGATAAGGATACGTTAAATAAATGTATAAAACTTGTATAAATGTATAAATAAATAAATAAAAATGTATAAATGTTAAAATGTTCATAACGAAGCCAAGTTTCTTAATGAAAATTTAATTATAATCACATTACAATCATATCCATTATAACCTCAAAATTGAAGTGTTTACATGTTTCAAAATTATTTGAAAATATATTGCCAAAAATACATAAGCCACGTTTTTAGTTACAAAGAACATTTTGTGTCTATGCAGACACAGCTGCTTCAAAAAGACATTTAAAAGAAACTGCAGTTTCATCGTGAAATTTAACGAAGTGTCCTTTGCAGGTTCCCAAAAATCAAAAAGTAAAAAGAGCTAGAGAAAAAAAGACACCTGCATGGAAGCAACAAATAGGAATACAAAGAAGGAAAATTGACTGGCATGAATCCAGAAATTGAAGCAGTTCAGATGGAAAACGAAAATACAGGAATTGATATGGTAGAAGATACGGATATCTCAAATTTTAACGGAGGGGATTTCGATAGTCATGAAAATTCTGATGAGGATCTTTCGCCAAAGCTCGTAGAAATAGGTTTTCAAATTAAAAATAGGGACTTGCTGATGTTCGATTTCTTGTCGTTTATTGAAACTGATTAAGAATTAAGTAGTTCTACGGGAAGAACAAGCTTCAAAGTACTGAATACTATTAGGAAAATATTAAAATTACTTGAACCGGGTTTAGACAGTCCATCCAGTAAACTAAGCATAAAATTGTCCTAACGTATGTTAAATTGAAACAGAATGTATGTTATGCGGCAATGGCAGTTTTTTGAAGGGTTGTTCAGACCGATACTGTCAAAAGGTATTTAAGCGCATGATAGACGTTTTGAATTTTTCTTCAAAATGTTCAATTACTTGTCAGAGTAAATAAGAAATTTCGCAAAATATTCCTGTTCACTTTCGCGATTTTCCTGACGTTTGAGTCATTTTAGACTGTGCTGAATTCTCGATTCAAAAACCATCTAATTTTTGCTGACAGTTAATCGTTTATTCCAATTACAAATTAGATTATACTTTTAAATACATGACTGGGATAACTCCTGCTGGAACAATATCTTTTTCAAGTGAAGCTCATGGTGGTCGTGCTTCTGATGAATCTATTTTTGAACAAAGTGGCCAAGTTCAATGCTTAGATGCAAATGACAAGGTAATGACAGACAAAGGCTTTTTTGTTGACGATATTTGCCGTAACAATGATATTACGGTTGTGCAGCCCAGATTTTTGAGAAAAATTAAACAATTCGCGAATTCAGAAGCTTTAGAAAACGTAAACATTTCCAGTGCTCGAGTGCATGTAAAGCGATACAATCAGACATTGAAAGTATTAAAAAATGTTGGGGATACAATGCCAATGAGTCTTTTTCCAAACTGTGAGAAAATATTCACGACTGTTTGTGCGACTGTGAATATGAGTCAACCGATTTTAAGAAACTACAAATTCTTGTGTGAAAACGACGTTTATTCTTCAATGTAAAATGAAACTAATCATATACTCGAGGGGCCGTTCACTGGAGGAATCAGTGATTTTCCTCACTTAGAATCGATTCAGAATCAGTCACTCGTCAAAAGTTTTTGTTCGAGAAACGGAGGAATCGATGAAGAATCAACGAAGAATCAGCTGGACTCAGGCGGAATCATTATGCTCACGTAGAATCGATTCTAGAGTGGACGGCCCCTCGCATATACTCAAAATAATAAGGAAATTATAAATTCTTTACGTGTAAGTGTTTGAATAAACTAACCGATTTCAAGAAACGACAAATTCTTGTGTGAAAACGAAGTTTATTCTTACATGCTCTCTAAGTAGGAATCAGTGAAAAATTCACTGATTGAAATTGTAGTTGGACGCTTTACTAATTAAACATTGAATCCGGACCTTTCACTAATCAATTCAGTAACACCAGAGTAAATCATGCGAGACATAACCTCTAATTTTTAAATTAAAGTGGTGGTGTTATTCTTTTATACTTAAATAGCAAAAATAATTTTTTAAGGAATAAATTTTGGAATTTTCGGACCGTAAATGTGCTGAATTCACTTCGGGGAAAATATATTCTAACCAGTGGCGAACGCAGGAAATATTTGGAGGAGGGGGGGTCTCATAAAAAAATTGATAAAGCTTTTTCGAGATTGTAACACTTGTTCTCAGTTTTTTATCAAATTGAATGCCAAAAATCTTTATTTCGTACATATATTACGATATTAATCACTCATTGAACCTTATCAAACACTAAGAAGTACTTAAATGTATTAAAACTATTCCTTCTTATTGATAATAAACAAATTTTCACAAACAATTAAACTCTGTTATAAAGTTGTCGCAGCTACAGTGCTATACTGTTAGTTACGAGCTACTGTTACAGGGAGTGTTGCGCCGATTTGGAAATTCGGTACATTGTTGGATCAAATGGTTAATCGCAAACATCCAGACTTTCAATGAATGTTTTCGATCGCTTCTCCTTAGGAATATTCGAACAGTGCCTGTAGTTAAGGACCATTTTTTTAATTATTCTAAGGACGAAAGAAAGGACACATTTTTAAATTATTCTAAGCATGAAAAGAAGGACAAATGTTTTAATTCTTCCAAGCACGAAAAAAAGGATAATTTTTTAATTATTCTAAGCATGAAGA
The DNA here is from genome assembly GCA_932178445.1 of Andricus quercusramuli. NCBI lineage: Eukaryota > Metazoa > Arthropoda > Insecta > Hymenoptera > Cynipidae > Andricus > Andricus quercusramuli. Next base: position 937,219 of record CAKNXH010000061.1, on the reverse strand, counting down.
AATGACAAATTTTTTAGTTATTCTATGCACGAAAAAAAGGACAAATTTTTTTAATATTCTAAGCATGAAAAATGAAAAATGTTTAAATTTTTCTACGCACGAAAACAGGACAAATTTTTTTATTATTCTAAGCATGAAAGAAAGGACAAATGTTTAAATTTTTCTAAGCACGAAAAAAAGGATACAATTTTTCAATTATTCTAAGCATGAAAAATTTTGATTTCGGCTTTGAACTCTTCATTGGACACTAGGATGTCGTCTGGCCATTCTGCTTCCAATGTTTCCAGTTTCGTATAATGCTGATTCGTCGAGTTCCTTACATTTTGCTAAAATTATCTTCTGTATTCTTGAAAGAAGTTCTTGGTGTTTCAGAAATCTCGACTCCAGCTCTTTCGAATACAGGTCCAAGAACGGGGTAAACATTGATCGACGGTAAAAGACAGCAGCACCTCCATCTTCATAATTGTCCCGATTTTCAGTAATCCCGATTTTCAGGAAATTCAGTACTATGAATTTCTGTTGCAGAAGTAGTAGGTGCATTTCTTCATACAATAGTATACAATTTTTTGCGAGAGAGAATATCTCTTTCAAACTCAAATTTATCGAATCAATTTTTATTGAAAAATATTTTGACATTTGTGTTAACTTACAGTCTGAAAGATGGCATATTAATAATTATTACCAGTGCATTTGAAATTAATACTTTTTCCCCTTTTTTCAATTTGAAACTTCTTGCCACACTCAATAGATGTACTACGGTCTTTGCGTTAAATGTTACCTGAGACTTGTGGTTTCTGTTTAATTTCTACATTTTCTATGTCAAAACCTTAGCTTCTGTGTTTACGAATCATATGATTTTGGGTATGCCCATCGAAAACAAATTCACAATCTGAGAAGTTTTTATTCTGTTCGTTTGCCTGTTTTCGTTAGTTTTATAAAAAAAATGTAGAACATTAAGTATTTTAACCTCCGCTTCTTTTGCACATAAGGTTATAAACAAATAATTTTCAAACTTTTGACTTTATTTTAATATTTTGACTTTCATCGAAAATGACAGTTTACATCTCTGCAATTTTACTTTACAAAAATTAAATGTATTCTACACCAACAGGTATTTCAACATTTAGCTATATTTTTTATCAAAGTATCACTTTTAAGTATTGGTTTGCTTTTTAGCATACAACGAAAAAGACTCAAAACCGTGCCGAAACGTCGGAAACTTGTATCGACACTTTTATTTATTTTTTGAAATAAAAGTTTAATCAACATATGAACGGATGACCAAAAAAATCCTTCCATTTCTTTCAAAAAAATTAGTCATGACTACATAACATCTGACGCTCTACCATCACATACTGAACAAGTCAAAGCTGCTGACAATCAAGCAGCATATTGTTGACAAAATACGGGCTTTGTCTACCGCAAGAAGGAGAATACAGAAGAGGGAGATATGGCTCAGGGAAAAGCAACAGTTTCTCGCTGACTCATAGCGCCCTTCCATTAATCTTCCGGTTTCTATTAAGAATCCACCCAAGCCCAACGAAGGAGAGACTTTTTAGAGAGAGGTTTACAAGATCCGGAAGATACTGAAGTTGAAAGAAAATACTAGTAATATCATCCACTTCAATGAGTTTCGCGACAGTTTCATAACATCTGAGGAGGAATGTCCATCAATCATGGCCAAAGTGGTGAAAAAAGCACTGAGGGTGACGAAGAATTTTTCCTCTGCAGGACCAGCTAGTACCAAGAACTTCTGGCGGAAGAAGTTTACTTCTACACACCAAGACCTGGCCCGCATATTCACCTCGCATTCAAAGTCAGAAATGCTCATTCCACTGTGGCTGGTGTCAGGACGCACTATACTCCTACCGAAAAAAGGCGACTTGTCCAACCCAGAGAATAACAGGACAATAACTTATTTGAACACGCTGTACAAAATCTTCACAGCTGTCAAAAACGAAAGGATTGTTCGAAGAATCAAGCCTGTGTGAAGGGAGATATACGAACGTCGCTTGCAAAAAGGTGTAACAGGCTGCCGAGAGAACCTGCTAATTGGCAGAGACTAATGCCCCTTTGGAAAACTAGATTTACTTTCTCATCTGGAAATTATCTTGTGAAACCAATAACGTCACCTTCCAGAGTAGCATTTTTCAGGGTGATACCATGAGCCCTCTACTCTTTTGCATCAGACTTCTGCGTCTATCTCTCGCACTACGCAGTTCTCCTGAATACCTCTGCAGCGACACTAGTGATCGCGAGCATAAGGTCGCTCATGTATTTTACATGGATAACCTGAACATCTATGCTTCTAGTGTGAACAAATTTGAACTTGCTTTAAATATCGCCATGAAGTACGCAGGAGAGATTGATGTGGACATTTCTTGGACAAGTGTGCCAAGCTCCAGCTGAAGAAACGACGAATTACTGGCCTTTCCAGGGACCCTGAACTTGCGAATATGATTGTTATCAGACACCTTGATACTAGAGACAGCTATTATATTCCTAGCCTTGGCTAGGAGCTGCATCAAGAACATGACATCATTGAAGGAGTCTTTTCGAAGCAGATACTAGCGTGTATTTTTTAAACAGATTTACCACTCAGATCATCAACGTCTTTCAGCAGATCTGGCTGATTGGTCTCAATGTATAGCATTATGTTTGGCACATACAATCGTGCAAATTCACCTAAAAATTTATCTCCTGCAGGATAGAGAGATACAAATTCTCGTTCAATCTGGAACAAAAAATTTAAAGAACATAAATTTAAAAGAATGATCTACTTTCAAACATATCTACTTTCAAATATACTCACCAATTCACCGTCATAATGGGTGACGGACAACTATGCACGTAGCAACTTTGCACGTGCCCAACTGTGCACGTCGATGGCTGGACGGACAACTGTGCACGTCCATCTGTGCACGTCTAAGACCACAGGAGCCCATCTGTTCACGTCTCTATTTCGACGTGCACAGTTGTCACTTGGACAACTGTGCACGTGCACAGATGGTACTTGGACAAGTGTGCACGTTGAAATTTAGACGTGCACAGATGGACTCCTGTGCACGTTAACGTGCACAGATGTCACTTGCCCAACTGTGAACGTGCACAGATGTCCATTTCCCAACCGTTCACGTGCACAGATGTCACTTGCCCAACTGTGCACGTGCACAGATATCCTTCGCCCAACTGTGCACGTGCCCAGGTGTCCCTTTCCAAACTGTGCTCGAGCACAGATGTCACTTGCCCAACTGTGCACGTTTATGTTCTTACGTAAGGGTTCATACGAGGGTGATCCTTTGTATCTACGTATGATAAATTATCAACAGTTAAAATTATTGAATCCTGGTGGAATGGAGTATACTAAATTTTTTTTAATTTGTTTGAAAATGTTTCAAAGGCTATTTTTATGAAAATATTCCTTCCAAATTATTATAAATATACGAAAATCTTTCTTTAAATTTATTTTGCTTTCTTATAGAGAAAGCTTCAATTCATTTAATTCAACTTTCGTCAGTTGATGAATGTCTAATACAATGTTCTGAACCTTGTATTAAATATTTACATTTTGTGTGTATGTGTAGCGGGCCTAAAGTTTTATATAGCGGGCGTAAAGTTTCATGTAGCGGGCGTAAAGTTTCATGTCGGCCCGGCGGCGGAGTGCGCATGTCCGAACGTCACTGGGCTGGAAGCGGTCACATTACGCCTGCTTCACGTGCATGCAATGGCGCGTTTTTAAGGGGGTCGGACAAAAAGAGATTTTCATTTATCTATAATATTTTGAAAGGAATAAGTTCATCAAAATAATATTTGAAATATTTTTAAACTAACTTTAAGAAAGTTAATACGCTCCATTCTACCAGGATTGAATAATTTTCACTGTTTACAATTTATTATACGTAGATACAAAGGATCAACCTCGTATAAACCCTAACGTAAGGAGATAAACGTGCACAGTTGGGCAAGTGACATCTGTGCACGTGCACATTTCGGAAAGGGACATCTGTGCACGTGCACATTTCGGAAAGGGACATCTGTGCACGTTCACAGTTGAACAAGTGACATCTGTGCACGTGCACACTTGGGCAAGTGACATCTGTGCACGTGTACAGTTAGGAAAGTGGCATCTGTGCACGTTAAAGTGCACAGGAGTCCATCTGTGCACGTCTGAATTTCGACGTGCACAGTTGTCACTTGGAAAACTGTGCACGTGCACAGATGACACGTGCACAGTTGGCCCGTGCACAGTTGTCCGTGTGGCCAACGACGTGCACAGTTGTCCGTCTGGCCATCGACGTGCACAGTTGGGCACGTGCAAAGTTGCTACGTGCAAAGTTGACCCCATCCCGTCATAATCCATAAATTTTGGATACTTTCCTAAGATGGCCGTAGTCGTCAACAAAGTGGCGGCACCTTCGGAAGAATTAAAAATTTCATTTTGAAGATTTGGACGAGTTTCGTCCATTGCTTGAATATTTCGTCCTTATTCTGCCCATTCGTCGTTTCGTACATCAGTTCAAAGATCTGCAACATGAATGTCAATATTAAGTAACTTTAATACTTTGAATAGACGAATGGTTAAAAGAATTATGGTTAACCTTTTCCTCGAAATCGTCAGAATCAAGCACTTGTCCTTTAATTCGTGCAACGGGCTTTGATTTTTTCATCGGTCTTTTTACAGCAGTCGAAGCCCTCCTTTTCCTACTGGAAGACAAAGAAGTTCTCACCGTTTTTAAACGGTATTCCAAATATCCAGTGTTCGATTTCCGATTATAAAAATGTCCCAGAAAAAACGAATTTTCATGTATTTGTCATGATTTTAGAAATACAGTCAATTCAAAACGAGAAATGATAATTTCAAGCAAATAATGTATACGTACATGACCTTCTGCGTAACTATCAGAATGAAGTTTCGGGAAAGCTTTCACTGCAGCTCTAGCAGCTTCCTCTTTGACGCAGGACGTGGGCTGACTAGAAATTAAAATACACACAGATTACAAAATGTAGTTGACGAAGTTATAGTTAGGTTTTCATAAACGGAACTTACTTTCCAAAATTATCAGTTGAGTCAGCGCAAACTATTCGCACCAATAATAATTGATGACTCTGGCCGCAAGTTCCGCCAAGAAATTTTTCCATTAAATTATTTGGAGGTCCATTGCGTCCAACTTAATTTTCATCGTGTTTTCTAACCCATTTTTTTATCAGCTTATCATTAATAATGGTTGCTCCATTCTGTGGGATAAAATATATAATACATTTTTATAGTCATGGTCGTTCTAATCTTCTCTTAACCAAAATGCAGGATGCTAAGGTAAAACTTACGTTATGAATATGATCTGGTACAGAACTACTGCCGCTACTGCTACTATTCTGGTTGTTAGTGCTGGTACTGGCACTGGCAATGTTTAAGTCCCGTTTATCAGTATATCCGTTGCTGTGAGTCACATTAGGTGTATCGGTATTTGACTGCTCCACTGCTGATTGTACGACCTGTCATAAAGGTAATGTAAGTTATAAAGGACGTATGTACTATACGTATCACGATCATATAAAAATTGCGTTAAAAAATACTTTGAAAAAAAGTATTAAATTGAAATTAGACTAATACAAAAATATTTAATTACCTTTTAACTGGTCGAATCTTTTATTGCAGCAGACGATAAAGCCGCAGAATTTATGATCTGCAGTATTTGTTTGCGTTGACCGATTTTAATATTCAAATCCTTCAAATCTTCTTCTGTTATATCCACAAGTGCCCAGCCAGTTACCTCTCCATCTACAAGATAATTTAATGTACATTATACATATAAAAAAAACTTGAAACCTACAAAAAGAATGCCAGACTGCAAGGTGCATCAGCATAAACAACGCAAAATTAGCCGAACTTAGTAAATATACAGTCTGTTCCACTCACGAGGATACGCGTTTTCTCGGAAAGTTTTGAAGATATTTTGTTGTTTTTTTTTTGCGTGAAAGTACATTCAAAGGGCTAGAACGCACTTATCTAATGAATTGTCCATTCCCCATTGCTGTCTAGAATAGCCTGACACCTTCTTGGCATGCTCTCGGCCAGTTTTTCTGCATAACCGATAGAGAATGAGTCAATGATACGCCATATCTCCCTGATATGTCGACAGAGCTACTTTAAGGTGAACACACGCTTTCCTACAAGTTTCCTCTTCATTATACTCCAGACATTTTCAATCGGGTTAGCATCGAGGGAACTTGCAGGCCAGCTCATTGTGTTAATGCCATTTTCACTTTTCGCCCAGGCAATGCGTTTTTCCATGTGGGTATCCGAGAGTAGTGGTTTCTGCTTCCTGTTACGGTAATGGATCTTCGCCTCAGCTAATCTGCGTCTTATCGTGTTTACGCTCACGTTTTATCCCTTTTCGGAGAGTTTGGCCTTCGCTTGACGTAGTCGCAGAGTGGGGTTACGCTGGAATAGCCCGATGATGACTGTGTCCTCCTCCCGCGTCGTGGCTCGCTTTTCCACTTTTTTTCGCAGGTCGTCGACGTTTTTCGACTCCCTAAATCACTGAACCCACTGCTGGACGAAGTGTTTAGATGTTCTAAGCCTTTTAGCAGCAGCGAAGTACGTTAATTGGGGACCTAGTGGATGGGTGCACAAGAAGATCGCTTCAAAACGTTTAATGTAAACAGCACTCATCTTACTATAATTTGGCTCTCTACAACAGATCGAGCGATACTGAAACGAGTTGACTAGTGCGTTCTAGCCCTTCGAATGTATTTTCTAGCAAAAAAAAAGAACAAAATATCTTCAAAACTTTCCAAGAAAACTCGTATCCTTGTAAGTGGAACAGACTGTATATACATAGAAGCTGTAATGTATACTGCTCAGCAAGACTATTTATCATGCAACTCAGTAGAGAAGTGTCTGGAAAGCTTGAAATGTTGCTTCCGAACCGGCAACTTCTTTTCAACATATGAATGAAAATCTTCCAATCTGCAGTATCAGAAGAAGAAGATGCTTAAGTTGAAATATACTTTCTTTTTCTTCAAATCTGTAAGTCGCCGGCCCTATGGTAGTTTTTAGATGCAAGAAGAGCAGTGAATAGAATACGCATTCAAACCTGCATTCTTCAAATAGCTTTCTTTACTCTCCGCTGATCAATAGTTGCAATTCATACTGGATAATAATAATGTTAAAGGAAAAAGCAATACTTTTACGATCATAGTAAATATACAAAGGAAACGATTGCTTTTGCTACGTGTACGTACTGAATAATGTAATTCCAATAAGTCTACAAATATACTAAGTTTATATCATGAGTGGAGAAAAAGTTTTAAAAAATTTCTCCTTCGCATAAACACGTGTCAAAGTACCACGTACGATTCGTAAGATCTATAGTCATTCCATGCAGCAAATGCTTTATACATAGATTTTCCGTCAGTATGAGCCTATGTGCAGATCCTTCGTCGACACAATATGCATTTAGTGTACTTTCTAATTTTAAAACCGGCCATTCCTTACACCAGAGGTAAACACTTTCATTTTCTAAAATTACAATTTCTTCAATTTTGCCAAACACGGGGTCGCCGTTTGGTGTTTCAATACCCACGGGTGCCCTGAGGTTAATTTTTTTCGAAAGTCTTGTCACTTCGAAAATCATTGCAGATCTATATTCTAGATCATTTTTTACGTTCAAACACGCAATGAAGGAAATCGCAGAT
>CAKNXH010000061.1:892182-929121 GCA_932178445.1 Andricus quercusramuli | reverse complement strand
TTTTTTCAAAGTGGCCTTAAAAAAAGACGGCACTATCTGCGATTTCCGTCATTGCGTGTTTGAACGTAAAAAATGATCTAGAATCTAGATCTGCAATGATTTTCGAAGTGACAAGACTTTCGAAAAAAATTAACCTCAGGGCACCCGTGTACCACTTTCCAGGGCCATTAACAAACCTACGCGATACTCAGCTTCATACATTTGGACGCGATTAGTCTTAAATAAAGCATCATTCAAATTCAAACCAAGCACATGAACTAAGGCCTCTTTGCATAATGTGATATTTATTGAAACATTATTTTCCTTAGATGTCACAATTTTTGCCTGCGATATTCACCCATTCTCCACGTGGCACATTGTGAAATTCTACACAATTGTACCATTGTTTTTGGAATGTTTTTGAAGTTGCAGCACACGCTACAGTGTTTTTTGAACAAACTGTGTCTTGCTTCATAACGCAGACAGCACAGATTACGAAGTGGTCCTGAGTAGTTCACGCATTCAGGATAATGACTTAAATTATGCATCTTGTTGATAGGAGACACATGAAGAAATAACAGTTTAAAAAGTCTGTAATAATCCTTTATCAACTCATTAAGATAAGATAACACGCTCGTTTTAAGTTTTGGAGCCATTACTATTTCTGTGATTCTATTTAAAAGTAAAATCAGCTGCGAGTACTAGTCATCTTCCGAAACTTTATCAGAAACTAAGAAAGGAAATACCCTCATTAATAGCCACATTTGTACACCTTTTTGTTGAAGAGTATGGACTTTGCTGTTAAGTAAAGGCATATTGAAGTTTGGAGATGGTTTGTCTTTCACTTCAGGAATCCCATAAACAAATAAATGCAATCTATTGTTAAAAACTCTGATGTCTAGATCGTAAGCACGAGTGTTGACCATATGAAGAAGTACTAATTTCAAAGTCATTGGAGCAATTCCAGCCCATATGTCATGTAGAGGATCAAATACGAAATTTTCGGCACAATGAAAATATTGAGGGCGATTCAAAATACATTCTTCTCGAAGACCACATGAGGTCGGCGTTTCCCGAAAATTATTTACATCAGCAACTTGCTTGTTATAGAGTTCTTTTGTTCTTGGACGAAAAGGACCTTCCGACCAACTTTTCAGGTCCTCGCGACTTATCATGCATAGTCGACAGAAATGACGAGCCGTTGGACCTAACAAACCGAATAACTGATGTGCAGCTAACCCATCTGCACATACAGTAGCTAGGGATGACCTTAAAGTGTATTTCTCAGCTTAAAACCCTTAATATCGTTACGGGTGAGAATACAGATTACACGCAGTCTGAGTACAGATTTCATCGTTGCAAATGGCAGATATTCTCTCCTACGAATGGTCAGGAAAAAGAAGATTATTAGCAAAGAAGCGTTCTTCTACAAACCTGCGGAACAGGCGGACGAGACTCTTGACCTGAATTTCAACATCGGAAGTGAAGAAAGTGAATGACTTCATCTCACTTCTAAAAGTCGAAATAAAGAAATCAGATGTTGGGAAATTCCACCAACACACAGTGGGCCAGAAGCATTGGAAACCTGGCCATAAATCGAAGATTCCAACCTGACATTTGTATTCAAATTTTTATAAGATTGTGCCTATTGGGGTTTTACGGTACACTGATTTCAAATATGATGTTAAAAGATACAAGTGCTTCAAGAATGTATGCAATTTTTATAAAATTGTTTGGATAGAAGTTCTATGGGTCGCTTCTTTCAGATATGATATTAAAAATTCAAGACCGTGGATCGAAAATGACGGATTAGAACACGAGAGCCTTATTGAATTGCAAAAAAAATGTCTTTCGGGCTTTCACAGGTCAATGATTCTAAACGAGTTTTCTTTAAAACCCCCTCGTCAATGCACACCAAAGTGGTTTCATTTTTAAGTACAGACATGTATCAGTAAAACCTGTAAGTTCACCAAATGGAAGGATGTGGAAGGGTCAAAATAATGGACTTTTAATTTAATGATTTTTTTCTAAATTACGTTTCGTCTGATAAAACAAGCGATTACTTCATAGAATTGGTATCTAAATTATTCAATTTATTCTTAAAAATAGGGATGGAAAAATCGACTTCGACTAAAGTCGGAAGTTGTTTTTCTCGGTACAAAAGGCGACTTCTTACCATCGACGTTGGACCCTCGAAGTAGACTCAAAGACGACTTAGTTCATTCGACTTTTCGTCTTCCGACAACCGGAAGAAATTTTCTTACCGCCACGCAACAAATCCAAAATTCGTTTGCACTTTGCTTTTCTTGACTATTGCTATGCTGTTGAGGCGACTCACCATCAAACCATGTGCGCATGTGCGCGCACATTGAACAGGAACAAGCATGCAACGCTGCTACATGCTGTATCGGCTTTTCAAAAACTTGTGGTGACTGGTGTGTAGTGTTTAGTAATTTAGCCGCATGGGTCCTAGTCCTTAAGGATTTATTCTTCAGAAATTGAAAACACAACCAACGTAAGATGTAATCAGTACCAAAAGGTACTTTGCTTTAACAGTAGCACAACGAGGCTGTCTGAACGCAGACATGTGGTTTGAGAATAAGGATTCAAGTATTCATATTCATTTCATTTTTGCATCTATGCTTGTGAGGTCATTAAATCCTTTGTACTCCAATTTATAATTTATGTAGCACAAGAAATTGTGTTAATAAATATATATGAGAAAGTGTAGCTGATATTTCAGAAATGATATGATATATGTTAAGAACGATGTTAACTTGACTGATGATTTAAGAAACACGTGAAATAGTTATGCAGTCAAAAAGTATATCAAGTTTATTGTCGGAAATGGACAGAAAAGTTGGTTAAATATACAAACACCATATTTAATAAAACCATATTTGAAATTAATATAAAATATTTAAAAACTATTTTAATTCCCTGCGTCTCGGACTGAGTGAAAATGAACTTTGAAGTGAAGAAAATTAATTTTTTCTTTCACGGTTCTTCAGTAAGTTTTGAAAATCACTCCAAAAGGTATTTTATTTTCTAATTCATAAAGGGTGCTGTTGTGAAAGAATTAGTTTTAAAATTGTGTTCAAAAATTGTTTTTGGGTCATTAAAACGCATTAGTAATTTTTCCAAACTACTGTAGTTTGTATAAAATATACATGTATAATACAATTATAATTTTCATTGCAAATTTCAATGGGGATAGAAAATTCAAAGATTAAGAAAAATTCTTAAGCAAAGTCCAGAAAAGTCGACATCAGTCGAGTTTATATCTTGATTAATCGACTTTAAAAGTCGAAAAAGTCAAAGTCGATTACGAAGTTGAAAGTCGAATTTTTATTGTGGCGTTTCATCCCTTTTTGGAAACCAACTTGTAGGTCTAGAAAATCGTTTCATACAAGGACAAAGCTCCATGATTATTTTAAGACGCACATATCTCACGTTCATCTTACATACGCATCGCAGAATATTACATTTTATTCTGCGCCTTATATGTCATAAATATAACAATGAGGACATCACAGAGGTAATAATTTCAAAAAAAATACTTCAAATATACGGGCGATTTACGAATAGATTTCAATTTTGGTTTCCGAGATGCGAGGAAACTGAAGTTCTAAATTATGCAAAAATTGTTATCATTTTTCTTAGATATATGTACGAGGATGTAATTTATAACGTGGGAAAGCTGTTTGATCTACACTATCGAATTTTTCCACTTATTTCTGTCTAAATTATTCTTTTACTTAAAGTACATTATTATAAAGGTTTGAAATTGGGTTTGGCAGGCGTAGCGGGTCAAAATAATTCGAAATTTTTTTCAGATGTACAAAAGTTGTCTGCACGTTCTAAAAAAATTTTGAAAATTTTTCTCAACAATTATTTTGAAAATTTTTCTCAACAATTATTTTGAAAATTTCTCTCAAAAATTTGTTTGAAATTCTTGTTTGAAAATTCGTTGGAATTGTCAAGCAATGTCAAGCAGTTCCCAGCGATAGGTGCAGAGCGTGCACTGCACACTGTGAGTACCTAGAACACATATAATCCGCGTCTCTTACCCACTCTGAAACGAAGTATCTCTACAGAACTAATGCGGCCCTAAGAGTGCCTCATTACCATTTTTGTCGCTGTTACGATGTTGGCCGCGACCCTGCCATGCCGAGCGTTCTGAGGGAGATAAAGTCAATTGTCCAAAACGGGAAGTTCCAAATTTTTTGGAACTATATTTTTGGGACAGCAGTCTCGTTGTATATGAAGGTCCGGCATCGTTGTCCAAAACTTCGAGATACGAACCTTAGTCGTGATCGGATTCCGGCTACGGCCGACCATAACACAACCGCCATAGAGAACGTAAAGGAGGAAAGCTATCAAGACCATGAAAGGCACACTGTTAAACATTTCCGCATAAAACTTCCACTGGTCGTGATAGGTGGCCATAGGTGTGATTTACCGCGGTTCTGCTGAGACAAGATGTCATTTTTACATAAAAGTTGCTCCTGTTGGGACCGTGCGGTAGTTGTTCAACCCTTTTTTCAAACAACTGCCAACGACAGGCCGGCGAAACCCTCGTGTGTCTTGAGGACACGAAGCGACCCAAGGATGACAGCCTTCTGCATCCATCTCGCAAGTGCCTTGGCATATTTTTGGGTACAGTCGTTGCAGCTCTCTTTTAAGGTCTTGATACCTCTCCTCTTTTTCTTTCTCCTTTGCAGTCATGTTGTATTTGGACGGAGCCGAGAATTCGATCACGAATATAGTTCGTTTCTGGAAGTCTTGGAGAACAATGTCAGGCCTCGAGTGCGCAACGGAGACTACTGCCCGAAAATCGTAGTTCCAGAAAATTTGGCACTTTTCGTTTCGGACGATTGACTCTATATCCCTTGGAGCGTTCGGCAGGGCAGAGTCGCGACCAACACCGTAAGAGCGACAATGATGGTAATGAAGAACTCTTGGGGCCGCATTATGTCTATGGATATACGTCGCTCCTGCGTGGGTCGGACGCCCCGATAGTATGTGTTCTACGTACTCAGCGTGAGCATGACACGCTTTGCACCTGTCATTGGGAACTTCTTGACATAAAATGCGGTCACGGTATGCTAAGGTGGAAATGACACCGTCCTAGCATTCGAAAATAAAACCCTCTGTACCTGACTTGAGTCCTGATGATTTGAGGAAAGCAAAAGATTGCTCCTTCGAATTGGACCGTTTTTCTACATTTCTGTGAAAGTTTCCCGTACATATGCTTGTCAAGTAGCCCTTGATAAAATTTTTCAACCTCTGCTTTCTTTACTTCGGCCAAAGGTCTCGGCAGCTTGCTCCGCGGCTTTGTAAAGGAACGCTCCTTCGCCAATCATCTCGTGGTTCCTGACCATCTCTAGGAGAGGATCTCTGCCATTAGCAACGATGTAGGCTGTATCACCTTGAAAGACGCCCCTCTGGAAGGTGATGTCGTTCGGTGTCAGACGATAATTCCTAGATGAGATGGAAAATCTAGTTTTCCAAAGAGGCATCAATCTCTCTATGCATCTCACTATGTGTGGATGTACCTTCAATCTTTCCAACAGACAGATGATAAGTCTATGAGAGGTTGAATCGAAAGCTTTCCCGTAGTCAATCCAGGCCATTGACAGGACGCGCTGATGGGCTGCAGCGTCTTTACAGACACACCTGTCAATTAGCAGGTTCTCTCGACAGCCTGCTACACCTTTTTTCGAGCCAGGTTGTTCGTACATCTCTCGCCATACAGGCTCAATTTGTCGAACAATCCTGTTGTTCAGGACAGCTGTAAAGATCTTAAATACCGTGTGTTCAAACGAGTTATTGGCCTGTAATTCTCTGGTCTGGAGAAGTTGCCTTTTTTCGGCAGGAGTATAAATGGCTTGCTAACGATCTTGATCTTCAATGTAGGACACTTGAAGACTGTAGCAAAGGCCAATTCAAATCGTCGATACTTTCAAAAGTTATGGGGCTAATAGGTTAAAAATCTACAGGCACACACAAAGCCATACAAACGGAAACATTCGCGAAAACCTTTTTTCGAGTTCAGAAGGTCTCAAAACGTGGACAATTGACAAAAATGAGGGGGGGAAGGGGGTCAAATTTTACACAAATCTTACAAACAAATTTTCAACAAAAGAATTGAATTTCAAAACAAAGAGGTGAATCTTGAAAAAAATATCAATTTTAACACACTAGTTAAATTTTCAATAGATTAGTTGAATTTTTAATTAGGGAAAAAGAATTTTTGACCAAATAGTAACATTTTTCAACAAAAAAGATGAATTTTCCAAGAAGAAAATTAATTTTCTACCGAAAACACGACTTTTTTGACAAAATTATTGAATTTCAAAGATATAATTTTATTCCATAGTTTTTTTTATCAAATAGCAACCCCCTGTTCCACAACTACAATTGAAGACGATGATTTTACTGTTAGAAAATTGTTCCGGTGAAATTTCACTGCCTCCCGGAATAGAACATGCTTGTCGTCCCGGTACTACTACACTGGGACTCCGATTCACCGGGGGTTTCAGGATACTCTCAATGGCCTTCACGTTGAATCGGGATTCCCCGAACCGTTCTTGCCTGTGGCTTCTTATAGTGACAAATCGTGAACTGCGCAACTCCGGTGACCTTAAAAGCGCCTCTCTCTTGCCCCTTGGACCACCACATTCTGTTTATCCATTTCCTATCAATCGAAGTCCCAGTGTATTCATTTGGAGTGATTCCATGGACAGAGGACGAGCTCTGATCCCTCAAAATCAGATCACCAAAGGTTATGCACATGAAGGAAAGCTTGTATCCCAAGTTTTCCGTTCCGTGTCTTTACCACTTACGCTGTCAAAGTGGTCGTGGAATGATTAATCTTGAGAATCTTCACAATATGGTCATTTTTGGAACAGTAAATATGTGACCGTCTGCAAAAGAAGAGGCGCGCCTCTTCAATCGCGGTCCTGCACAGGAACTCCATAAGAGGGCCTCACTTTGCAGTTTAATAACAATTCTAATTTCCCACATAATGGAATAATATTTTTTATAATAAAAGAGGAAACAGAAACTATCAATTCATGTAAAAAACTAAAAATAGTTTTTTTCCTCGTTGGGTCCCTTTCTTTGCGGACAGTCACATACAGTTCCTTGCTAAGACGAGAAAGTGGGCCTCGAAGCCCTTCTGTACAAAGCAGTGGAGAAGGCAGCTGAAAAAATTAGCCTCTACTTCAATATTAGGGGTGACAAAATTCATCAAACGTTATCCATCTCGAATATTTACTCCGAAAGGCCCGGATGAAGAAAGCTCAGTTGAGAAATTTTCACAAACAGATCCTCGACAAGAAGATGCACGGCATCTTTCACAGAAATATGAAGGATCATTTAATGTCACCTGTGCTAACGTTTGCTTTCCTTAAATCTTTCGGGTTGAAGTCGGTCATGGAGGGTTGATATTGACATGCCCAAACAGTGTCATTTTCACGTTAGCATACCGTCGAAATATTTTGAGCCGAAACATTACCGAAGATTGCTGCAGAACGTGTCATGCACACCTTGAGCACCTAGGAGACATACTAACTGGTTGGTCAACTAATTCAAAAATGATATAGATCCAAATGCACAATGCGGCGTTAGCCTTGACACAGCTCCGCCAAACGCTACTAGGAAATAGAGCCAATTTTCGAGAACGAGAAGTGCCGATTATACTGTAGCTACATATTCTCAGCAATAGCTTCTGTCGCGCACTAGAGATCTGACATAGTTCTCCGTGACTTCGAAAAACAAGCTATGTTCGTTATCGAACTTTCAGCATCAGCCGACAAGACCATCACAGCCAAGGTCTTTAGGTCAGTCTGTGTCCTCAAGGTGCACGATGCTCTTGCCGGATCAAGAGCTGGGCAATATTTCACAAAAATTGTATTTGAAGTATATAAAATATAAACTACATTCAAACAAAATACACTTGAAACACATCACGGGGAAAAAAATTAGTTAATGTTATTCAAATACCGCTACAAAATACATTCGAGTATTTTGAAATATTATTTGAAATACATGTAAGAATTGTATTTTGGAGTTGATGTATTTTGTGTGTTTTCTTGAAAATACTTCTTAATATCAGCATAAAAGTTATATTACAAGTCCCTGGAGTATATAATAAGTCTAGAAATTTCATGATCGAAGAGTGGAAGTGCGAACGACTGACAAAGAGAGGAGAGAGTAGGGAGAAAGAAAGGAGAGAATGATGATGATGATGATGATAATGATGATGAGAGGAGGGGCGGTAAGTGATAGGTAGAAGAGGGGATGAGAACAGGAAGAGCTGAAATAAATTTAAGGGATGGGGGAGCATAATCCCACAATACGATCTACAGAGCTGCGCAGTACCCTTATGTGGTGTATTAGGCTGCGCTGTATGGTCTTATGATGTGCATGATTGCGCAGTAGATAATTATAATATGTAGAGCTGCGCATCAAGTCCTGTAGAAAGTGATGATAGCCAGCGGGCACCTGCGGTTCATACGTGTTCACAGAAAAGACCTGCTACATGTGATGGTGTGCAGTAGAGATGCACTCTACACAAGGATGCGCGTTAGAGACCTACGATATGTAGGAATGCACAGTACAGAGCTGTAATTTTCCAGGCTGCACAGTAGAGATTTATAATGCGTGCGTATGGGGGGGGGGGGTGCCCAGTACATAGAGCCGCTACGCACAAATGTTTAGTATATTAAGCTGTATATTTAGTATATTAAGCTACATTGACTTATGAAGTCCTGAAAAACGAAGGCGAGCACAGAAAAGATGTCTCATGCGTACAGCTGCGAAGTGCAGTCTTGAATTACATAGAGCTGCGAAGTACCCTTATGTAGTGCAATTCGCTGCGCAGTAGAGTTCTTCAGTGTGCAGTTTCGCGCAGTAGAGAATTTCAATGCATAGAACTGTGGCGTGAGTCCTGCAGAATGCAGGGATGCAGATCAGACGAGTGAGGTACATATGTGTGCACAGTAGAGACTTAGTTAATGTAGAGGTACGCAGTAGAGACCTGCGGTGAGCAGTATATATGTATGGCTTGTACAGATGTGCAGTGCAGTCCTTCAACACTAAGGCGTGCCCAGAAGAGATGTATGGTTCGTACAGCTGCAGAGTGCAGTTCTGCAGTACATAGAGCTGCGCAATATCCTCATACAGTACGTTAAGTTTTGCAGTAGAGTCTTGTGGTGTGCAGGGTTTTGCATTCAAGATTTATGATACATAGAGATGCGCATTGAGTCCTGCACAACGTGGGGATGGGCAGAAAACACGCGTGGTACATACTTCTGCACAGTAAAGGCCTACTGCGCACCTCTATGCCTGAAGATACCTCCTATGCAGCTCGATACTCCATTATTACCTACTGCGCAGTTCTACTATGTCTCATGAATACCTGCTACGCAGCTACATGTTTTTAGATATGTGATGCACAGCCTAACCTACCATATATCTCTATGGCACAGCCCTGCGCAATGCAGTACTTTACTGCGCAGCCTAATATACTGTACAACTATATTGTACATCTCTGTGTCCCATTAATAAGTACTGAGCAGCTCTATGTCTCATAAATAGCTACTACGCAACTTTGTGTCCTATACATACTTACTGTGTATCCTGTCATATGGTAAGTATCTATTTCGCAGCCTTACTACTGCACATACCTGAATATCTCATACATCTTTGGTACAGTCTATTATACCAAAAATGTGTACAGTGCATCGCTATGCACCATACCTAGCTACTGCGCAGATCTATATATCATAAATGCCTATCGCGCGGCTCTATGGCTCATAAATAACTACTGCCCATCTCCACGTATCGTAGGTATCTACTGCGCAGCATTGCTCGCCCCATGTCTTCATTGCGCCGCCCTGTTCACTGCATGGTGCTACTGCACAGCTTTATGTTAACAGACATCTACTGTGCACCCTCACATATTTTAGGCCGGTACTGCGCATCCTTATGTACAATATATGTATACTGCACAGCTCTAAGCACTGCCAAATTCCACTGCGCATCCTTATATATCGTAAGTCTACTGTGTAGCCCTTCGCACTGCAGGAACTCTACTGCACAACCTAGTTTACTACAAAAGTGTAATGCACAGCTGTATTTTTTATAAATGCCTACTGCGCATATCTATGACCCATAAATACATACTGCGCATCCCTACATATAATTGGTATCTACAGCGCAGTCTTATGCACCATATGTCTTTATTGCGAAACCCGGATTGCTTCAAGACTACTGTGCAGCCCAGTTTAACACAAAAGTCTACTGCGTTAGTCTATATCCATAAGTACCCATTGCGCATCTCTATGTTCAGTAAATACCTACTGCGTATCCCTACATACCATAGATATCTCCAGCGCAGCCGTATGTACCACATGTGCCCACTGCGCAGCCCTGAACACTGCAGGACTACTGTGCAATTCAATATACACTCTTGTACTGCATAGCGTTATACTTCACAGATCTCTAGTGCGCACCTCTACGTTCTCCAGGACTCAACTGCCCCCCCTCTCCTTAAAATTATGCCCCCTTCTTTGTCACACTTTTGTGCTCCCACTCTTTGACCATGACATTTTTTTCATAAAATCGAATTTTCGTATTTTTCTTGAAAACAACAACAGATACAACAAAATTTTGAGGAAATAGTTTGCATATGTAAAAAAGTTCTACAAAAAGTTCTCTTACGCACTTATGATATCTTGTACCATTACCGAGAAAAATGATAAAATTCAATTTTAATAAACAAAAAATTGTCTTCATTCCTGGCTTATGAAAATACCCACCATTTTTGTTAAATATTAATCCAGGTATTATTTATTTATTTTCTGAACTGAGATGCAGATAAAGTTGTTATACATTGTTAAAAAATACCTGGATAAATGTGAAACATATTGAAATATATTGAATATAAAAACTTTTCAGTCAAAAAATTCCTAGTCTTGACATTCTTTTTGTAACTTAAATTGTTTCAGCAAAAAATTTCAAAATTTGAATTTATGAAAAATAATTTTCTCATGAGAAAAATTTTTCAGCTCACGTAAAACTAACATGGAGTTTTCCTCATATGAACGTATATGTTTTTTTAATATTTAACAAAAATTATGGGTATTTCCATAAGCCAGGAATGAAGACAATTTTTTGTTTATGAAAATTGAATTTTTTCATTTTTCTCGGAAATGTACAAGATATCATAAATGCGTAAGAGAACTTTTTATAAAACTTTTTTAAATGTGCAAACTATTCTCTTAACAGTTTTCTGTATCTGTTGTTGTTTTCAAGGAAAATGCGAAAATTTGATTTTGTGAAAAAAAATTCTCCTGCCCACAAAAGTCATTTAGCCCGCATTAAACTCATAAGGTATTTTCCCTATGATAGTAAAAATTCAACACAAAATTGGCAAAAAATATAAGTGTGGGTTTTTTGAGCAAATCGACTTTTAACATTTTCAGAAAAACTGCCGCCATATTGTTAATTTTGAAGATGTTTTCAATTTTCTCGCGGATTTCGAAAGAAGGCGATAAACTCTACTGAATTCTGAAAAAATCGTAAATATCTAAATTAGGTCAAAAGTTATACGAGTTTAAAGAAAAAATTGGTGCTTTTTTGAAAAACTAAGCCAAAAATTCAAATACGCATAACTCGGTAAAAAAAATGTTTTTACAAATCGCAAACATACGTATCGCCTAATTTCCTCTAAAAAACAACATATTTTATCCTCGAGAGATTGTGCAAATTCAAGTGTAGAACCTGCCTGATTTGAAATGGATTCGGTCACATGTATTTCAAATAATATTTAGAAATACTTAAATGAATTTTTTAGCTGCATTTGAACTACACGGAAAAAAAAGTTGTCGAAACTCTACTTGACTAGTCACCCATTCTAGGATAGGCCACGTTTTTTAAAGATCTCATCTAATTTTTATTAAAGAATCGCCGACTTTATAGAAAAAGTGAAAAAGTCAATGTCTTAGGTTAGCCGTGGGGTCTAGTTTTTAGGGATAAGTTGCGTTCGATGCGTCATAAACATAGATGTTACGAAGTTCGAATCCCACGTAAGTCTACGTGAATGATAACATAACAAAGATAACCGCAAAATAATTTTTTAGAATTTGTCAACATTGTTTTCTAAAAACTCGTTAGGAGTCATCGAAAGTTTCATTGACTAGCTTCGAAGCATTATTGCATGAGTGTTTCGAGAACTCTATTCCTTTGGTCTTCACATTTTCTTTGAAATTATTTTGAACTCTCTACGATTCTTTCTACTTTTTAAATATCTATCAATCAAAGTTTTTATCGACGATACTTCCAATTTATGACATACATTCAGCCCTATCCTACTCATTGACTCAGTGATTCAAATTTTCAACAACTAATTTTTTCCGTGTACATCAGCTAATTATATTTTCCTCGTGATGTATTTCAAATGTATTTTGTCTGAATATAGCTTATATTCCAGATACCTCGAATAAAATTTTTGTGAAATACTGCCCAGCTCTAGATCCAGCAATAGTCTCATGCACCTTGAGGACACAGACTGACCCAAGGGCCGTGGCTGTGATGGTCTTGTCGTCTGGTCACGGAGAACTATGTCAGGTCTCGAGTGCGCGACAGAAACAATTGTTGAGAATATGTGCTGGAATGCATGTATTTCAGCAATTTAGTTGAGGTATATTGTGCCCACCTCCGGCCGGATCGTCGTATTGTGTCCATCGCAGACTGTAACCACCCATGAGCCCATAAGCCCATAACATGAATGGCAAACTAATAGGGATAAGGACAGTTTTAACCTGACAGGTTCGACTTACGATGAAGAACGTAAAAATGCGTACCTCACAGGTCTGAGTGGAAGAGGTGAGCGGTGGCGACCTGGGAAAGGTGCGAATTTTTATAGTTCATTGACGTGACTCGGATAAGCTTGAAAATTTGTGTACATGTAGAAGATGACATAGAAACAGGATCTGTGAAGAGTAAGGCATTTTATCTGCAGGCAAAAATGCTGTGAGACACCTTCAAAGTTGTCTACTCAAAAAGATGCATAATTTCAATCTCATCTCATTTTCCGATAAAATTGATACATTTAGAGAAAACATCGAATAAAGAAATACCAGAACAATCAAAAGCTGTTTTTCTTTACAGCAAGTCATTTTTTCGAAAATTGTCAAGATTGAAAAGATACTCCCCTGCAGGTGTACTCCAACATTACTGAGGAATATTTTATTCAAATAGTTATATTTACCAAGCAAAGCGCATTTTTCAATCTTCTTCCCATTTTTCCTTTCTCCAGTTGTATCTTTAGCAATTCGCAAGTAGGTTTTCTCAAAATTAGTACCTCAATAGTGTGAGTCTTGTGTAGAAAATTGGTGTCGGCTACTCTCAGGTAAAATAATAACTTATTCTGCGATAAACAATAATAAACAGAGTCACGTTCTCAGCTCCCAATTATTGTAGAAAGTTATAATAAACCTGAACATTATTCTAAACAATTAAATAACAGAATCGCTTCACTTCAACGTTTACATTATTTATTGTTGTTACAGTTTATATTTTTTTTATATTTTTGATGTAGGCGTAGAGTCTTAGACGGTTGCACTGCTTGTAGCAGAAGTTTCATAACAAATTCTTCGTAGTGCATTTTTAATGCTTATTATACCGATAGAGGAGGTCACCATACAGTAGGTACTGATCCTACAGTAGATAATTATTAATTGAAAATAGTAATGCGTACAAAATAATTATTTCAATATAATTACTAGCTAGGACACGATACGTGGTAGGATAATTATTTACTGAAGGGTGGTCTCCCCTAACCCTTTCGAGGTAGGCTTTACTTACTGGGTGAGGAAGGGAGTAATGTGAGGTAGGGGGTACAGATTTTCTAGATTGATCTAGAATTCTCGTATTGTTTATTTAAATAAAACGTTTGTTCCGCAACACTGCTCCGACCCAGGTTTCTGATCAATCTCTCTAGCGATCACCCCAAGTGAAGATCCGCACAAAATTGTTATGTGTGGTTCCCTACTTACACCCATTAGTATTCAAGTTCTTTGTTTCAGGCGTCATTCACTCCATTGTCACTCTATCTACGAACTTTTTGTCGTCACACTTTTCTATCCTGGCATACTATTCTAGCTTTCTGTACGTTCATGCATTTCTCCATGCAAGCTCTTGTGTTTCCATGGCTTCTTATGTCTCTTTGGATGAATGTCTCATTCAGAGATTTTAACCATTTGGGCGGTATACCTCTGGGCACTCTGCCATTCACTTAACCTTTATTCACTTGTTTCGTCACTCGTTCATCTTTCATTCTTTCAACATATCCGAGCCATCTTAACTGATTTTTTTCCCATATGTGAACTAGTGTCTCTCCTGTACCACATTCTTTGAGGATTATCTCGTTTCGGACTTTGTCCATCAGTGTTTTCCCACATATTGTATGCAGAGATTTCATGCCAATCGCGTTAATTTTACCCTTGTCATTTTCTTGACAGGTCCATGTTTCGCTATTGTGTAGGACAGTCGGTATAAATATAGAATTATGTATGGCCATTTTAGCTCTTTTTGATATTTTTATCATTTCTGAGAATGGACCCTGCTCTACCGATAACCTTCTTATCCCCATTTATGCGCCTATATAACTCCCCATCCATTTTTTCCGTCGCTACTTCTAAATACAATTCATAAATACTTTTTTATTATTACTCTGTAATGAACAATTTAAGAACACTTAATTAGAAAAAACAGTAAGCCATTTTTATTTTGTTAATAAATTCAAAACAGTATAAAATTAAGACCCGTTTTTGTATTTCATTCATTTGACAGCCTGATTATAATAGTCTATTCCAAATTCACTTTTGTTTAATTGATTTCAAGCTTCAATATATCCTTGAATATGAGGAAATCACCTCTTGTGGATTCATTATGTTTCATAGAATTGATGAAAAATCGAACTACCTAGAAGAAACACGATGTTTAGGTTCCTCAGTTAGATAAGAAGTGTCTGCCCTTTTGTCGATTACTGCCCTGATTAATTCTACAGAAGGTTGTTTTAAGTCGTAAGCCCAGCCGATTTTTGCAAACATGTCAATTAATGGTGTCGTGTAGTACAGTCCATGTTTTCCTAATTCTGCCGCCTTGTAATCGTATGGAAAAACGTGATGGTAGTTATGCCACCCCTCACCAAATGTTAATAAAGATACGAAAGTACTTTCTGTTGGAGCTATTCGCCTAAAACAATAACAGGTCAAGAAATTTCAATACTGTAAGCTTTTTGTAATTTGACAACAATAAAATAATGAATAACTTCATTTACACTAATAATTATATAATAAAAGTATGTCATCTGTATCTCACACTGCATACTACTTCCCAAAACAACGTCTTATACTTTATGTGAATTCGGTCCGATTGGTCGGGAGAAAAAATCAGGTCTGCACTAGTAAGAGATTTCCTTATATTTTTCAAATTTTGCTTTTTCTCATGAATTCCTTGATAGCCCATATATATAAATTTCTTTTTCTTATCCAAAATCATATTTCAGGCTTGAAAACCAACGATCCGAAGCTGAATTTCTTACCTATTCATATTAATCAGAGCTGCTTTCCTTAAGAACACTTAATTCTTCATAAACATTGATTTAATTTGAAAAAGAGTGTTTCTCCGCGCAGACATAAACCTACGTTTCTACCTTGATCTAAATATGAGTCTTAAATCCAGGGCAGACCAGGTTTTTTCACCCAGCCTCTTTGCCAGGTTTATCCGGAAAATGTGCTCTCTGTGTATTATAGTTATATGCTTACTTGTCATAGGGTTTCGTACCCCAAATATGAGCGATGCTATTGACACTCCAGGTTCCATTCAATATAAAGGTGTATCGGGCTATTTGTGTACAGAATGTATAATACCAATCTTCATTCCATAAATATACTGGTACAATCATTGGAATTATAAAACAGCAAATAATTTTGAGAGGTAGGAAATACCTGTTAAAAAATATTAGATCATTACCTTTTTCCATAATTTACTTATATTTTAAAGAGATGTTCTTTTTGAGGGCTGAGGAACATGGAATAATGCCAATTATTTTTCAGAGTACTCATGCATTATTCAAAAAAATGTATTTATCGCAGAATACTTTTACTTGTTTCATCATTATTAAGGAAAAACATGTTCATATTCGTTTCATTAACACTAAAAAACCTCATGTTCGTCAATTTCCAATAAGAATATTTCTTATTCTGATTTTTGGAAAAAAAGAACTTCAAAATGTGTTAAAAATCAAATTAAATGGCACTATAGAGCATATATTCCTTAATTTGAAGAAAATTTGAGACTAGTATTAAATTGATCATTCTTGAACTGTTAAAGATTTGAAATCTTTAACATTAAGCTTTTGCAAAGTTGCAGCTCTTTAGATTTCATGACTTTTAGTTTTTAACCCAGTTAAATTAATATTCCTTTAAAATTATATAATCTATAAAATGTCTTCACTTTGAGAGCATATAAAATTAGGACACTGTAATTCACAGAATAGTTCTCTAACATCTCAGAGTTAAAAAGATTCACAGTAGGACCTCTCGGATCGTACCTAGAGTTTTCAAAATTTATCGAGGTCTTATCCGGGAGATCCTATATTTGTTTTTATTTCACCTGTATGGACACTCTGATTCTATATGCGTGTAGAACAAGAAGAAACTTTCCGTTTACAACCCACGAGCGTCAAGCCAACCTTCGCGCATGCATTTATCTCAAATTCTACTACTTTTCCCCTAGAGATTGGGATAAAAGAACTGAAAATGCTAAGGAGTCAGCTGTTCCATAAAAATCAGCGCTGCTGAAATAGATAAATAGTAAAATGTTGATCGACTGTCAGTAACACAGATGAATGTGCATGTGCGACAATTGCTTTGACGCCGCCGTTTGCGAACACACTTGCGATTTGATAACAAATAAGTTCAAAAATGATTTAAAAATGTTGTTCCTAGTACCCTTTTTGAAATATTGGTAAGAATATGTATTTCTAGTTCAAAGTTCATTCAAATAATATTTTATCGAAACGTTTGTATTATCGAAAGTCATACTTTTCACCAAAGGCTACGACTGGGTCCGAAACGATGTCACTCATATCTATTTCTCGTCCACGTCTAATAACTTCCGGATGCTTCTTCATCATCAACCAACCAACGTGTGAAAAGAAAAAACCACGTGTGCTATCGTGTGGATCTGCTGCTGTCTCTGTATATTTATGGTGGACACGATGATCTCTCACCCACTCATATAATGGATTCTGATGAATTAAGAGAGCAATTATTCACTATTTTATATTAATGTAGCAAAAAAATCAAAACGTTAGAACAATGAATAAAGAACAAAACGTCATCAACAATGAATTAAGTATAAGTTGAAGAATATTTAATTCAGAGGCCAAGAGAAGCTGATGACTTTACACATATATCTAAAATTGAACATTTGATCATTGAAAATTCTTTATTTCAACGCCACCGTCACAGTAGTCACTAACAAAATAGGGCTAATTCACTGAGTAATTTAGTTAAGGAAACAAGAGAAAAGCGTGATTATGGCCATGCGACAGGACACTCAGATCGTATAACTATTTTTTTTGGGCATTCAGAGTATTTATTATATGTGACCATCCGCGATCGATATTTTTTGAGTTGCCCTTTCAGGCCACTTGAGGAGTATACCAAAGCGTAATCGAATGTGTCAATTCTTTCGAAAGTTATCGTGCTGGCAGACTTAGAATGTAAATTCATACATACACACATACACACACATACAGACAGACACATTCACTAAAAACTATTTTTTGGGTTCAGCAGGTCTCAAAACGTGGACATTTGACAAAAACGGGTGGGGATGGGGTCAAATTCAAACAAATCTAACACCTTCTCTAATGAGAATGTGAAAAAAATCACCCCAATATATATATATATATATATATATATGATTTCAAAAAACAGTAAACAATCACCGCAGAATCCCACTGGGGGCAGCTGCCATCTATGGAAATAACACGGGTTTCCTGTAGAACCGTGGTAAATCACAAATATGGTCACAGTCACTGGGCACGACGGAATCACAACGACAGGTCGGCGAAACCCTCGTGTGTCTTGAGGACCCGAAGAGACCTAAGAATGATAGCTTTCTGCATCCATCTCACAAGTGCATTGTCATGTTTTTGGCATGCGGGTGTGGCTTTAAGGTTACGAGCCAGTGATAATTTCTCTCCTCCGAGAACACCGATCGTAAAGACAATGTCTGTAACCAAATTTTTTGGGTACAGTCGCTGCAGCTCCCTTTAAAGTCTTGACACCACTCCTCCTTTTCCCTCTCCTTGGGAGACTGGTCTCCGAAAATGGTATTTTCAGCAAATTCGGCACTTCTCGTTTTGTACAATTCACTCTATCTCCCTCCGAGCGTTCGGCAGGACAGGGTCACGGCAACACCGTAAGAGCTATAAGAATGGTGATAACGCACTCTCAGGGCCGCTTCATATATGTAGAGATACGTCGTTCTCGCTTGAGTAGGTCACCCTGATAGTATGTGCTCTAAGTACTCAGCGTGTGCATGACACGCCCAGGTATCTATAGGTCTCTCCAGTGTCAAAATGTCTAATAAGACAAGCTCAAGGTCCTCGGGAACGCCAGTAATCTTTTCTTCCTTTAGATCAATCTTGGCACATTTGTCTAATCCAAAGTCCGTATCAATCACTCCAGTGTACCCTTTGGCGATATTAAAATCAAGTGGAAATTTGCTTGCAATAGAAGCATAGAACTTCAGATCATCCATGTAAAATACATAAGTGACCTTATGGCCGCGATGATTAATTTAGCCGGAGAGGTATCCAAGAGTATTACACAGTGCGAGATCACTGTTAGAAATATCTGGTAGAATTATCAACCGCATGTGGTTGAAGTACTATACAAATGCCGTTGTGGAAATTTCAACTATTTGTAAATGAGAAATCAACCACACATGTAATTGAAATTCCAACCATGCAGTTGAAATTTCAACTACATGTAATTGAAATTTCAGTGACGCAAAAAAATGTATACGGCACAGTTAGTGAATTCCAAAGCAAGCATAGTTTTTCAGGGAATTGAATAGGTTTTATTCAAGATTTTCAAATGGTCAAAAAACTTAAATGAAAGGCATCAAGATTCCTGAAAAATATGGTGCTATGAAATTCACCAACTGTACTGAAAGAATTCTGACAAGGAATCAATGAAGATTAGTGAAATTGTAGCAAAAATTCAATTTATTATATAGTTTTTGACAGTTATATAAATAATTATATAATACTACTACAGCTTATATTATGCAACTCATATTAATTTTACACACATATTATTTGCTGTAATATTACAAGTCGGTATAGCTTCATTTTGAATGAAAATAAACGAGTGAGAATAGCTATGCTGAAGTTTTAAATATGGTGGAAAAATCCTTTAATGCATCTCCTATTTTCTGATCATCTTTGTTAAAGGATTGTGTCCTTTGTTTAACATCAGTCGTCCGCTTATCACGTCCATCAGTATCTACCGAACTTCTAGTTTGTAATTATATATCATAGTTTATAATTTAAATCACACAATTGAAAAATTGCAAAAGGATAAAATGGTATACATATACTGTAAAACTACAATTAAAGGATGGCCTTCCGAGAGGGTCTAAGCCCTTTTGGAAATTTTGACCATTTTTCAGAAGAGACAAAAAACGTTACCAAAAATCGAATTTCCAATTTAGATGAAAAAAAAACTTTTTTGTAGATACATCAGTGCTGAATTAAAGCGTGAAAAGTTTGATCAAAATGTACCTATTCTCTGAGCGTGTGTGCCCTTTTCGAACGCAACCCTTCAATTATTGAAATTATTAGATATAACTTATCTTTGAAGGAACTCCAGTGTTTGGCTATTTTGAGAGGGTAAGCATATCCCAGGCAGTAATGGAGATGAAATGTCACGTACGCACCCTCTGTGACATTTTTACTCGAATGTACTGAGCTTTCTCCGTAAAGATGCTTGATTCTGCTTTTTCTTCATAAAAAATATGCCTGTAGACAAAAAAAATTTAATTTGAGTTAATGAATAAACATCAATAATAACAGTAATCAGCGACGAGAAATACGAGTAATTTAAAAATATTTGAAAATAAGTTAACAATCGTGAAATACAATAAAATTCTATTTTTCAGTGAAACAGTTTGGAATTGATTGCACTGATTTTGATACATAAAAACGTCAATATTAAATTGTCCAGAGTCTAATTGTTTATTGTCTATATCATAAATGTTCTTTGGTGAAAAATGGATGTATAATTGAAATATAAAACGTAGAATAAAAAGCACTGATAAAGTAGAAAATATAAAAAAACGACGCTAAAAAATGATGCTAACAACAGTAAGCAGGGAGATCAAATTAGTAAAACGGCCGCGCGTATTTTTTCGTCTGAGGTCAAGAACTGAACTGTGTGTCCCGCCTGTACCGAGGCCACCCAAGGTCCCTTCTTATCCCTGTTTCATATTCTGGGACTTCTCCAATTTTTCGAATACAGTATATAGCATGAGCTTTTTTACAAGGCCTTTCTTAGGCCACATTACTTAAAATATTGATGAAATTACAAGAAGCAAACCGAATTTCAAATATTAATCGCACGTTAAAACTAGTTTTCCGTGCTTTATCTAGATAAGAACATAATTTTATGATATTTTTGACTTTGTCTCATGGCCCAGAAAAATTCTGGGAGTTGTGAAAGTGGTTCGACTAATTGTCCCAAAAATTCGTAACGACTAGCCAAGTTTATGACAAATGCTCGACTACTTATCCCGAATTCCGGGACGACAAGCTTTTCTAATATTATTACATATTTATATGGAATTTTAGAAGTTTCATAATTATTATTTAACTTTGCACAAGTTTTGATATCTGTTATAGACAATTTCATTCACATTATATCGGACTAACAGCTGTATGCTTTTGTAGGTTATGTTTACAAAAACAAGCATCGAAAAGTTTATCCATACGTTCACGCAACTCATTATGGTGATAAAACTTCAACATACCTTTGGTTTTTCTTCTCTCGAGCTGTTGAATATATGCTTTATCAATATCACGAATATCACGGCACATACGAAATAACTGATCCTCTACAACGCGGGATAGCGCGGGACTTTGCCACGTTAGGGTCCTGCAGCCTTACGGGAAGTATGGTTACGCATGGATATGCTCATACGTCTTCACGAATTTTCAACTACATTTGAATGACTTGTATTTCAATGCCGCATATGAACGAGATTTCGACCACAAGAGTGGTTGAAAAGTGGTTGATTTCTCAACATAATTCTAACAGTGCGAAAATGTGATACAAAAGAGCAAAGGGCTCATGGTATCGGCCTGAAAGACGCCTCTCTGTCATTAATCTCTCTATGCATCTCGCTACGTGTGGATGAACCTTCAAGCTTTTCAACATACATACGATAAGTCTGTCGTTTAGGACAGCTGTAGAGGTCTTATACTGTGTGTTCAAACAAGTTATTGGCCTGCGATTCTCTGAGATCAACTAGTCGCATTTTTTCGGCAGGAATATAGTTCGTCCTAACACCAGCCACTGCGAAATGGGCATCTACGACTTCAAATATAAGGTGAAAATGCGGCCCAGATGTTGGTGTGTAGAAGTAAACTTCTTCCACCAGAAGTTCTTGATACAATCTGGTTGTGCAGCGGAGAAGTTTTTCGTGCCCTAAGTGCTTTTTTCACCGCTTCGGCAGAGAATATTGAATATTTCTCCTCGGATCTCATGAGATTGTCGCGAAACTCCTTGAAGCGGATATTGTGAGTATCTTCTTTCAACTCCAGTATTGTCGGGATTATTTATAGCTCTCTTAAAAAAGTTTCTTCCTCATTGGGTTGGGGTCTTACTTGTGTCAAATAACACCCGTATTTTGTCAAAAATATTCTGCTTGATTGTCAAAAATATTCTGCTTGATTTTCAGCAGCTTTGACTTGTTCAGTGTATGATGGTAGATCCTCAGTTCATGCAGCACCATAAACTGAACAATTGAGGATTCAGAGCTCGAACTCTTCCCAAGTATCCTCACGAAGGGAGGTATTCATTTCAGCAAGTCTTGGGTTTAGACAAAGCCTGGATATTAATGTTCCACCTTGTCCTGAAATCGCTATCATCTCTCAAGAGATACCTGCTTTCCGCGATTCGTCTTAATGTGGCTTCCTCCTCTTCTGCTACGGCTTGTTCATTCAGCGGTTGGGGAAGCGCTCCGCGTAAATATCCCTTTTGCAAGGGGTGGACGGCTTGATTTCGCAGACTGATGCAAAAGGCGCTGAAGCTCTGGGTGTTTCTGGCACCACAGAGTGTGAACACACGCCATAATGCCACCGTGAACAGGGATGATGCCTAGCATGCTAGCATGCTACGATGCTAGCATCGTAGCAGTTTAGCAATTCATATTTGAATTGATTTGTCCACTCAATGTGGCCTTTTTGCCGGTTCGTTGTCGTGTTTTCATTGTCGTGTTTCATTGGGGTATACTAGAATTTTTAGAGTTGCTGATTTGAAATCCGAGGTCGGTTAGCCTCTACTGCCTCTGATTCAAGGTCATTGTCGGGTGGTATGCGCGTTAGATCGTTTTGAACAGCATCTACAACATTTATGGTAGTTCAGTGCTGTCATTCATGTTCCCCCAAGCAGCTAGGAAAAGGATTCCTCCATTTTTATAGAGCCTCTCATGAAAGGATAAGGCTGCATACTCAGAGAAGTCGCCTGGTATCCTAGAGTCACCGTTTAAGACACCTCACTCAGGTTCCACTCAGTATTTCCTTCCTTAGGGACCATCCCTGGACAATTGAACGCAACTGCTAATTAATATTTGTAACCATATTCAGCAGAAACTTTTGGTACATAAGCCTCAACACGCAACCCAGGGATACACACACACACACACTTTTTTCAGCTTCAACCACGTCTTACGACCGTGATATAGGTGGTTACAGTTTGCCGTGAACTCAATACGATGATCCATCAAAAGTCATGTGCATTCAAGATTCAGTATCCCACGACTACCTTGACGGCGTGAGATGTTAAGTCACGGAATAGAAGACCTAAGGTGCATGTGTTTGTTCATATGCAAAACTTTTCGTGACCCGATATCAGAGGGTCTGAGCAAGCATGTTCTTCGCAGATACTTAATTTATCGCCGGTAGTTATTTTGATTAGTTAATTTTTTTGTCAATATATACAAGGCGTCACAGGCTCAAGTGCCCGGACTTATATGGCTGTATACAAATAAAAATAAAATAAATCGAAAATTCCTCTTCCAAAATTCAGTTGAAGTCTTGGTTGTTAAGTTATAAAATATTTGAGCTGGCCCCATCAGGAACGCTGTACAAACAATAACACAACTTTGGACTCCCGATCGCGTAAGCACATCTCTTTATACCGAGCTCCTGAGTAGTCCAACCTAAATATTGTATAACACAACAACTAAAACTTGAACTTATTTTTGGAAAAGAAATTTTCGATTTATTTTTTTATTTTTTTACATCCATATAAACCCGGACGCTTGAGACCGGGAAACCCTGTATATACCAGTAAAAGCTTGGCACCTTCAAAAGCACCGAACACAAGAACAATTATTTCAATGAAAACTGTCCTGGCACGCGAAAAAGGAACTGTCGGCGCCTGAGTTAAGGCCTGATGATCTGAGAAAACCAAAAATTAGCTCCTCCGACGATAGCAGATTTTCTACATTCTACAAAAATGCAGAATGAGGTCGTCCAAGGGCTTCTGCTGAATATAGTTAAATAATTAATGAGCAGTCGCGACCACTTGTCCATGGATGGACCCGAAAAAAAACCCAAGCGGAGGCATAACAACCGTCCAGAAAGCTGAATGGCACCTGAGTGAGATGTCTTACATGGTGACTCTAGGATACCAGGCGACTTCTCAAAGGATGCAGTCTTATCCTCGCCTGCAAAGCTCTGCAAGGATGGAAGAACCCTTTCCTTAGCTGCTGGTGGGAATAACAATTACTTTACCAAAAGCAATTGTGGGTGCGATTTAAAACAATCAAACACACAGAACTTAAGCACCTCTAGCAACAATTTTTACGAAATCAAGCTCCCTTCCTCTCAGAAAAGGACATAAGCGCAAAGCTCTACTACAACCGCTGTATAAGCAAGCCACAGACTATGAGGAGGAAGGTACATTAAACCCAATCGCAAAAAGCAACCGCCCCTGTGAGATGACAGCGATTTCAGGATAAGGAGGAACATTCTTCTTGAGCCCTAGGATCCGGCAAAAACGGATGCCTTCCGTCAAGAAAATATTTTAGAGGATTTTCAACTCTGGACTGTCAATTGTTCGGTTCATGTTATGGCGAGAGCTTTGGCTGATAGAAATCGAAGGCGAAAATCAACGATGGATTAAAAGATCAGAACACGTTTACATCAACTGAACAAAAAGATTGGCTGGGCAAGACAAAATACGTCCCGTGTTGAATGTGTGATTGGCTATAACATATGGTAGGCCGTTTACGGGAAGGGTCCGAAAGCTTGGACTCTACGGTTACTTTTTGACATAAGGACGAGAATACAGAAGAGCGAAAGGTCAGGGAGAATAAAATGTATCTCGCAAACTCATCACGCCTCTTCAGTGATCTCTCTCTTCTGAAGAAAGACGACATCTATAACCCAGAGAAATAGAGGCCAGTAACTTGTCCGAAAACGCTGGATAAGACCCTTACAGCTATCCTGAACATAAGGATTTTTCGAAGAATAAGAAGTGTGTGAAAAGAAATGTTCGAACAACGTGACTTGCAAAATGGTGTTTCAGCCTATCGAGGGAACCTCTTCATTGACACATGCGTCTGCAAAGACACAACAGTTTACCAGCGCTGCCTATCAGTGGCCTGGATTGCCTATCGGAAAGCTTTCGATATATACATAGTGAGATGCATAGAGAGATTGATGCCCCTTTGGGAAACTAATCTCAGAATCTCATCTGAGAATTATTGTGTGCCAGCATAAAGTGTCACATTCCAGATGTGCGTCTATCAGGGCGACGCCATGAGCCACATACTTTTTTGCATTACACTTCTGTCACTATCTCTTGCACTACGCAATTCTTCAGCGTAACTCTGCAGCGAAACTGATCATCTCGTGCATAAGATCACTCATGTACTTTATATAAATGACCTCAATATCTGTGCTTCCAGTACAATCAAGCTTTGCAGTAATTCAAGTGTGGTCAAGGGATACAGAAGAGACTTTGGTATGACGTTTGAATTGGACAAAGGTGAAACGAATCCTCTGGGGCAAGAATATATTACTGGTCTTCCAGGGGACCCTGAACTCGCGAATATGAGTGTTATCAGAGACCTTGACACTGGAGAAAGCTATGTATTCCTAGGCATATCCAGGAGCTGCGTTAAGAGCATGCCATTATTGAAGAAGTCTTTTCGAAGCAGATACAAGCGTGTCTTTTTTCAACAGATTTGGTCTTTTGATCTTT
Organism: Andricus quercusramuli; assembly: GCA_932178445.1. Taxonomy (NCBI): domain Eukaryota; kingdom Metazoa; phylum Arthropoda; class Insecta; order Hymenoptera; family Cynipidae; genus Andricus; species Andricus quercusramuli. The sequence goes on along the minus strand of CAKNXH010000061.1, from coordinate 903,556 downwards.
TGGTGTTGAACAAGTTTCCCGCGACAGCAAGCTTGCGGTCCCGGGCCTACTCTAGTCTTTTGAGGTTATTTCATGGGCGAAACAGGAGCTCGCGATCCTCAACATTGGCATGCTTAAGATCACACGTATACAGAAGAGCTTGCGTGGACTTTTCAATCTCTAATGTCTTTATAACCGAATTATCCTGCATCGTAGCAAATGAAAGAAATCCTTTTCTAAAAATGTTCACGAATAACAACATGATTGGCAGCACAGCATTCCTTGACCAAGCTGCGGGGGTTTTACATAAATGTAGATGATCAATCCTTATCGATAGTATTGTATCCTTATCGATTATCATGAACTTTGGATTGGACATTTATCTGAAATAAGGACAGATTCTTGGCGTTCTCGAGGACCTTCGGCTCATGATTATCAATGCCTTTCGAAACCTCGACTGATTGGGATTTACATGCACTGAACTAAAAAATTGATATGCAAGCTCTTCGGCATGCGCATGATCTTACGTGTGGCGATGCCGAGGGCCTTGTAAGGTCGTGTTTCATCCATTAAACCACCCAAAAGGAGTAGAGTAGAACCGGGAAGACAAGCATGTTCATGGCAGATATCCTGTTAAGTCCTGAATGCGACTCTCTGGCACGACTAGGTATTGGTATGACTTTATGGAGTCATGGTGTTGTATAGTGCTTCTGTCAACTAGTTCAGGTTCGTTGAAAATGCCAGCAAGTCGTCCTTGCTGCAAATGAATCTTGGTACATGTTTCAAACACAAACTCTATTTCGATCTCCCGATTGCACTTCTTGACAATCCTTAGAGGTAGGTTCAATTGCTCTGCATTTCTATTATATATCTTAATATCATCCATGTTAAAGATATGAGTAGCCTTATGCTATCGATATTCAGGTTTGCAGTTATGCAAAAGAGGAGAGGGCTCATGATGTATGATATAATCGATGTATCGGAAACTAAACAAGATATCGATTTCAAAGTTTCAGTTTTGCTTTTTTTCGCAAAAAATCGTGTTGGAATCCGCAATCAAAATATGTCGCTATAGATATGGTGATCTTCCCCGTTTGCGTTTATTTACACTTCAGACCCTTTCCAATCTTCCTTGGTAAGGTTGATCTTTAAGACGAGCGAGAGAGGGGGGCGCAGTTACACTGTTCACTCTTTCTAGTTTCCCTTGATAAAGGGGGATTTCGGAGCAGGTGGAGGGAGTTCAATCACAATCCTCACCCTTTCCAGTCTTGCTTTCTGATGTGGAATTTGAAAGAAGGGGGCTGGGGGTGCATTCGTAATTGAAACTGATTCAATATTTCCATTCATTTATGAAGTCTACAAGTGATTTCTAGTAATTTCGTGTCAATGCAAGCGACTGTATTTCTAGAGTAACTATGCACAAGAGCATGAGCGTCATTTAAAAAAATTATATTATTAACTAAAAAGATCTGATAAGTTCTAACATACATTGTGGTGAAAGGGTTTCTCATAATATACTATTTTTATTTTTAAATATTTGTATTTTTTTGAAAGTTTTTGTAACTTTTTAACTTTTTTTGCAACTCAACAGATACACATCTATTTTCCTCTTGTTTATATTTTAATTGAAGATAAGAGCTTAAAGCATCGCCTGAAGATCAGACAACATCCGCATGCAGCGAATGTATCGCTGCAGTATCTCGAAAAAAAAAAAAATTTAATGAAACTTGGATTTTCAATCACCTCCCAAAGTATAAATAAGTATACATCTCGAACAAAACAAAAATTCGACTTTCATTTTCTAAGAAACTCATGACATTTTCAATCAAACTTTTCAGGCTTCAATTGAGCACTGATTTATTTCCCGAGAATATATTTATTTTCTAGATTGAAGGGTCGAGTTTTCAGAACGTTTCTTATTTCTCCTGGAAAATCGTTGAAATGGCGTTCATACTCTTATACATTTGAAAATGCAATATAGTTATTATCACAACATTATTACCTGTCCAGCTGAATAAAAGCAATAAAGAAGAAACACCCTCAAAGGCCATTTAGCTTTGTATGATCGATGGCTCCATAGTCGATGTGCACCAGCAGTTACTCCAAAGCCAGTAAATACTGCAATGAAGTATGCTTTAAAGAAAAAAATTCAATTTAGTGGTTCTGCCTCATAACAAATTTCAATTAATTTATTAACTTCCAGTAAGTTCCGGAAAGAAGCGATACACAATGAGTAGAAAGTAACTGTTGGGTTCCGAAAAACGTACAAACCACAAAGTTTGACCGATTCAGACATGAAGAAATCTAAAAAAGCTGATAAAATTTTGCAGAGATTTGTCGAGCCCGATTTTTTATTTAGTTTTCTTAATTTTTCATAGGTAAATAAATAGGAGAAAAAATGGCTTTTTTATTTGACGTTTTCGGTGCTCGTCAGTATTAAAAAAATGCTTGCAACAGCCTACGTTTCATAGAGTTTCAACCTTAGGACGAAGTTTGCTCTGAAATATCCTCACATAACGAAGGTTTCAGTGAAAAGAATTATAGGTGAGATGAAGGATATCAGAAAAAATTGATATTGAAAATTGAACAGCAGGTTGATTTGGCGTTGAGAAGTAGACAATGAACATCAGTTAGAGGTGGCCGCATCAGACGATCAAGCAGCGGCATTTGATGTTTTAGCGCAACCTAATGATGATCCAGCATCACCACGTCCTTCAGAGATAGACGGCTTAATTCCACCAGAGGCAGAAGCAGAGGATCAGCAACCAAGAAGGCGATTGAAATAAACACACCATATGGATAGAGATGTTATACGCCTTTATTTTTTGGCAGAGAAAAGTGGCATAGTTTAAGATGAGAAAACCATCAACTCTTCTCACTTAAGTAAACAGAGCTAGCCACAAGAATGAATGAGAAGAATCCAGCAGGCCTTAAACGCTCAATATCTGTAAACAGATTGCTTTCGGCTGTTAAAATAACTGCCATCAAAGTGAAGTGGAACATCAGCTTCCTCTTGATGAATCTTCCCTTTGGAAGATGTGGACAAAGAAGACATGATTGAAGTTGTAATCATAGGTGCTAGGTATACTGTGCATCAAGTACCGGACCCACTAGAACATCCGGACATTAATAACGATGATGTGATGAGCGAAATCTCAGAAAGAGTACAGCACCATGAAAGGAATTTTTGTCATTTTTTTCTACAGTTCAGACATGTAGAACCAGCAGAAAGGCATTCTCTGTCCAAGATGAATATCACGAAGGATCTGCATGCACTAATAGTACACTTGAACAGCAAAGTTTTGTCTATGCATTTGAACGCAACACAAACTGCGTTAGAGATCCAAACTCTTGTATATCGTGCAGCTGTGGCAGCCATTAGAACGTGGAGCCGCAGAACTAGGCCTGCAAATGCAGTCTTTGCTTCAAGAAAGGATCGAGATCCACCAAGAAAGATTAGGTTGAGTATATATTTTAGCAAAGTAAGGTGCAAATCGGATCGATTGACTCAATATATGAAAGGAAATGAAGCCAGAAAGCTAACACACCATGTTACTGAAATCATCCGATCCACCCTGGGTACATCGAGAAATTGACACCATTAATATTGGATGAGATTATGGACTCTCAACGGCAGAGACTTGATGTTCTTACTACCAGGCTGTGTCGATACAAGAAAAGTAGTGCCAGAAGTCAACAAAATCAATCCTTTAAGGCAGATAAAAGAAGATTCTATTGTGCACTGAGTGTAAAGAAAAATAATCAGCAAGACACCGAAAGGATCTCGATTGGATGACATGACTGACTACTAGTCTGGGTTTCGGAGAAGAAGAATTACAGAAGCAATTTGGACGCTGCGTGGTTTCAACTAGAGGAAGCAAGAGGAAGCAACAACCCTGCTATTGGGCTGACTAACACCAAAACTTCAGATGTTTCAGCAGTTTTGAAGGGGGTAATAAATCGGAAACTGCAGTTCCGGACACGTTGAACAAATTCTGGTACGATTACCTGACGATTGTGCATCCTGCATTGGCAAGGTGTTTTCAGAAGAACATCAAACACCCAGATCTGATGCCAGGTTTTATGCTCAAAGATACTACGTATATGTTGCCTGAAAAACCAGACGCTCGGAATCCATCTAAATTTTTAACGATGGACTGTCTGCCAATAATTTATAAATGCCTTACAGCTATCATTGAAGATAAGGTGTATTCTCACTGCGACGAGAAGGACATCCTTACAGAAAAACAAAAAGAATTTTGTAAAAACTCGCGGGGCAGTAAAGCCTCGTCACCATAGATGCTGTTGCCATGACGCAAGCTTGTGAACATCAATGAAACTTGCACATGGCATAAATTACCTACAAGTAAGCGTTTCATTCTCTCCCACATGACTATTCGGTTGAGGTCTTGCAAATTTACAATATCTGCTCACGCATTAACGACTTTCTGAGTGTACGATGATAATTTGGGGTACAAGTATCAAATATTTTGATCATGGACAACCAAGGATAATACGCAATACAATGAGTAATTTTCAAGGTGACTCCTTCATTGCACAGTGGTTCTGTTTAGCGTTGAACCCATTGAGCAAAACACTAAATAGCATGTCTCATGGGTTAAGAATACATGATAATGAGGATAGTCATCAACTGACCGATCTTCTATACTTAGATGACCTGATGCTATACGCTAATTCAGATCAGAAACTGCAGCAAGTGATCGATGTCACAAATCAGTTTTCCAATGATATCTACATGGTGATCAGACTAGATGAATGCGAAACAGTGCATTCAGCCAGAGGAGAATTAGGGACCGTAGAGAAAGAGAAGAAGTTTGAGGAATAAATCTAGGCAATGGCTGAGGTTGAGTCATATGAATACCTTGGTATTCCAAGGTTAAGATAGTTAAGAAAAGCCTAACGACTGCCCTCACCATAAGACTCAGCTTGATTCTGAAGAATTCTCTGAACTCAGCAAACAAGATCAGGCCAATCGACACCTACGTCATCCCTGTCCTCACGTGCAATTTTGGGCTCATCCAATGGTCGAACACCGACTTTGGAAGGGTAAATAGAATCATCTGCTTAGAAAAGACAGAGCTTCGAATGCACCAAAGTGAATGTAATTCGGCGATTGAAAGGGTAGTTCTACTATGATATGTATAAAGGGAATAAGAGCGTTGTAGATGTCAAGGAACTTTGTATTCAGAAACAGGAGGATTTGCCATTGCGATTCAGAACAAGGTTGTCAGCAAACAAAATTATCGTGAATAGGTATAACATCAATGCGTGGTTGACCAGTGCCGATTATGCGGAGATTCCAGTGAATCTATCGAGCACATTCTTTGATTATCGCGTAATGAGACAGAGAGAATATACGCACATACATAATGATGAGGCGGGCATTATGCTTCCACAACTTGCCATAAACCCAGGACTCCTTACAGGATGGATGATTTTTCATAGATACGTTCCAGGCTTGGAAAACAAAGGCTACATCTTATGTTGGGATATTACTATATAGACGGATCAATATATCCAAGCCAATCGACGCGACATCGTGATGCGAGAGAAATAAGTGCAATAGTCTACATCATCGACGTTGCTTGTCCACTTAACCGGAATTTGCAGGCGCTCTATACAACCGAAATCAATAATTAAAGCGAGCTAAGGCATGAATTGAAGACAATATGGAGGAATGTGAAACATGCATCCATTCATCCTATGTTGATTTTGACTATGGACAATATTCACGCAATATGCACTGAACATGATGAACATTTAGGAGTCAGTAGTATTGGCAAGAAGCTAGCAACTAAAAACCTATGGAGTGACAGGTGGCAGCTCTAAGAAAGCATTAACCATCGGCGCAAAAATTATAGGCATCTACCTTTACGATTCAGATTCAAAAATAAAACGATGTAGAGAAAAATGAAAAAAAGAAGTACGTATGTTTTCGATGTAATGATAATAAAAAAATAAGTTTCATGAAATTACTAAACAGAGATATTTAGCCATTGAGTTTCATTTCGTTCGTTCAAAGTTCGGTTATGAGTCAACTTTGCAACAATTTGTTGTTAGCTTCTAAAAGATATTAAAAATCATTCAACTGCATTTGGGAAATATCTCAATATAGCTTGTCTACCAGATTATCAATTATCTAGAAGATTTTGAATTTGTGTCCAATTGAAAAATATTCTTAAGAGAATTTGTGAATCTTGTTAAAATCTACTGAAAATCACGATCAAATCTGACGGTTAACTCAAAAAAAAAATCACATCATTTTGAAAATTATCTAGCTTCCTGAATTTTGGTCTGATCAAAAAATTTCATTGAATTATTTTCAAAATATATTTTCTTGCTAGTGAAAGTTCGGATTAAAATTGTTGGTAATTTTTTGATTGAAATTGGTGCTGATTGGAGCATTAAGCACCCTAGAATATTATGAAAATTGTTCCTAAATTATATTCAATATTAATTTTCATTTATAAACAATGAAAAGTCAAAAAGCACCGATGTCCCAGTTATCGTGATTTCCAAATCTATCATGTACTAGTAATCATGAGTCGTTGTCCCAGTCTACGCGAAAAAGGTTAAGTTTTCTTGAAATCAGTTTTTAGCGATTTGGAGGTGTATTTCAAGTGTATTTTTGCATTTTAACTATACTTTAATCAAATGAAAGATGAATTGTTAGTTTGATATTGATTGAGACGTCTTATGGACACTATGATAATTAATCATAATGAAAACGAATTTTCTTTTAAAATGTTCAGTTTTTATTTCAGATAAAAATATTGTCAAATAAAATTAATATTTTCTTCATAAGAAATGAAGTGGTCACAAAAATAACTCGGGATAAATATTTATAATAGAATTTTTATCACGATGAGTAATAACGACAATGTTGAAATTCTTTCATAATACAGAATATTATAATTAAAAATCGTCAACATTTCAAGTAACTAGATATAGCACACGAAATTTGATAAATTACAGTGACTAAAAAAATCATGTGTATTTGGATGTTATTTTCTGTTTACGTTGTCAAAATATTAAAACTATCAATAGTTATATATCTATTACACATTTTTCTTTATATAATGCTGTATAGATTAATTTTAGATAATGAAAAATTACTCAATAAATAATAACTTCTCTGAAAAATGATAATGAACTAAGAAATTGATAATGAAATCTCTAAACTCATGCCAATATTTTAAATCACTTTTTTCAGTTTTAAGCACTAATTCATATTACAATTACTCGAGCAACTTTCCATTTGAAATGTCCCTATAATCGTGACCGATATTTCTTGACCGAGAAGGTACTAAATTAAGATTTTACTTAATTTTATGAAACAAAAATTATTTTTCATTACAAAAAAATTACTTTCGTCCCGATCAAGTAATTTCTGGACACATTAAAAGCTTAAGCAAAGAGACGCCTTTCCGAACCAAAATATTAAGCTATTTTCCACGTTTCTTGATTCATTGCCACCGGCAATACAAATGCATTTTTTTACCCATGTGCACTATTTGTATAAAAGAAACTAATTTGGTTTCCACAACAAGCATTGTTCAAACATACTTAAAGATATTTTAGGATTGTATTTTTATGCGGAAAATACTTCATTCTGGCGATTACATTTCAAAACTCACAATTACTGGGACCGTCCCGATTACTGGGACATCTACCTTAACTGTTTTAATTCTTATCAGAATTGAAAATATCATTTGGATTATTTGCAATTCTTCTTGTCGTGTACCAGAATGTTCGACAAAAATTAAAAAAAAAAACTTTTTTTCAATTCATATTATAGAATTGCTCTAAATTGCCTAATTCTGGTCGAAAATATCTGGTTAATGAACTGAACATTCATTTTTAAATCCTGGAAAAATATATCAAAGGCCAACTTGATTGGACAAATCTTTCAAAAGTTAGCGCGGGCACAACATCCAGGTAACCGCACATACAGACAGACTAACAAAGTTTTATGATTCTTGGACTATGTTAGTGCCGAAACGTAAAGATCTATTAAAAACAAGAGATCGAACATTTGCATGATAACAATATTCCCTCCTGAATGAGAATGTGAAAGAATTAATTACGTATTTCGTTTACGTGGCTAATTAAGCCTCCTCTCCCCAAAAACTTTGAATTTATTCATATTCACTAATTTCTTATTCAGGGAAGAAGCGTTATGGTTAGGATTCTGTAGACAATAGGCATTTTGAATTATTTGAGAAACTAATTAATCGACTCGTTAAAAAGTTTGGCAACACTATATAACGTCCAAAAACTTGTGCCGTAGAAAATACTTCCGAAAATCAGAAAAATACAGTAGACTGTTCTTACATAACATTCTGCTGAAAAAATTACCTTGTGCTCAATAAGTATTTGCATGGAAGAAACGGATTTAAAAGTTTACATCATGCTCATTCTCAATTTTCTAGTTGTATTTGAATGTCACATGTCAAAGAAGAATTTGAATTTTTATTTATTCTAAATTTAATTGCTGTTCTCTTTTCCTCAAATACAAATTACAAATCACTTTTAAGGAATTTGTCCAATTGAATCAGCCTTTGATACACTTTTTAGGTCTCAAAATAAAGGTCAAGTTCTTTAACCAGATATTTCCGAAAAAATTAATAAATTTAAAGCAATTTCAAAATTTGTAAAAAAAATTGTTAGGAGTCTCAAAAATGTTCGTAAAAGTTATCGGTACATTAAAAAAATGACTTGTAACGTTTTTCGATTAGACTGAAATTCAAAAAGTGAGAACATTTTCAAAATTATTCAATTTATGTTTTTGAAAGATCCATAAGTTTCAATCGCGTTTTTAGCTACACTAGGATATTTTTAGACCGCGGTAAAATGTTTTTCAATATATTTCTGGAACTGACTACAAGTTGTTGCAGAGTTGACTTAGAATCGAACTTTGAACATTTCTCTACATCGTTTTATTTTTGAAAGAGAACCGTCTGTATGAACTTATTGTCGGCCACGAAGCGCATGTGTCGCAATTTGAATGTGAACTTCAATGCCGCAGGTGCTTTAAGAACCGTCTAAAATCAAATTGAAAACCAAAATTTCAGTTTCAAATTATGACTGCAGTTCATCAGGCGTCACAAATCACAGTTTTCGATTAAAGTTACAATATTTTTGATATTCAAGAAAGGAAGTCGAAAGACACGCATGAAACGCATGACAATGAGCTTCTACCAAGCATTTTTGTGAAAATCCGAAAACTTTTTATGTACAATCGGTTTCCATATTTGATTAGATTTTCATTGTGTCTAGGAGGAGGACACAGCCAGGAGGCCCCCGAAAATGGCAAAAATTCAAGAATTTATCAAATTTGTATAATACTTGGTGTAAGATGTTTGTTCGAGTTGATTACTTTAAGATTTATGTCAAACTTTCAAAATTCAAAATTTCGAATGAAATAGTGGTTGCCAAAACTTGAAAATGTTCACCCATTCATATGAAAATAGGTATAGGGCAAGTTTTGGGGTTGCTAATATCGATTTTAAAGTAAAACTTTGAAAAATTTCAATTGGCGGATCCAATATGATGGTTAAAAATTGTTTAATTTCATGCATGTATGTCATGTATGTCGTTCATTTCAACTCAGCTACCGAATTGGTCAGGAAAAGTAGGACAAATATTGCACTCATATTTTATTCAAAATTCATATTTTGAAAAGCAATCCATAACAAAAATTGCAACGCGATTTTCGAGTTAAGCAGGCCAAAATGCATTAGAGAAATATAGAAACACTAAATGTACAAAATGACTGTAACCTTGTGTAATAAATCCATTTTTGAATGAAAATGGTTTTAGCATTTTCAAGAGTCGAGAAATATATATAGATGGTGTCCTTTATATTATCCTATTTGGATTTTTTCCATCTCTGTTTTTTTTGAGATACAGCATTTGTCTAATTATTGAAGATTCATCCCAAATGGATTTATCATGTTTTGTGTGCCAACTTTTCAACTCTATTAGCGATTTTCTTTTACAAATGTGAATACCGTTAAAATTGGGCAACATTTTCTTGAAGTTCAGATCTTAAGCAATACACTGACGTTAATTAAATTTTGATCCATGAGGGAACGCCGGGGAACTGCAAATCAGAAATATGCGTATGTCTAAAAAAAGTAGTAATTGTTGGACAAAATGTTCCACCACATATACCAGTCGACACTTTGTTATGTTATCTTTTTTTTCTTATTTGAGTATGTCTACGAAAAATAAAATTAAGAGGAAAAAAATCAAAATATGAAAGAGATTTAAAATATACTCCATTTTTCTTAAGATTGGTCTTTTACTGATATTGAGCCATTTTTCACATTTTTTGCTACCAAAAACGTAATATTTGACCAAATTCTATGAAATATTGGTGAAACCTTCTCCAATATGTCCTTATCAATGCTCTGTGTTTAATTTTCCTATATATGGACGTCTACTTTTTGCCACTTTGGGGGGTTTCCTGATCCACTGTACTCTAAAGGCAGCACCGAGTGGTGGTGCTGCGATACTAATAAACACCCTGGGGGAGGGGGGGGGGAGGGGGGGGGTTGATAACTTAAGGTGATATATTGAGATATTGTGTATTTATTACAAAGCTTCTTCGTGAATTTCTAGTACTTAATGGAAAAAAACGAAAAAAAAAATTATACTTCACCGAGTTTTGACCTTGAAGACGACATCTATACGAGTACTTACTGTAAACGATAAGTGCTTTCTTCTCCGAAAAGGGGAAGTGTAACGTCATGTAGAGTGCAACAACGTGCAAGATGGCGATTCCGATAATATTCCCCCATTTTAAATCTGTTTCAAAGTAGGATGATTTTTTAAAAAGTTTCTCAACTTTCAATCCGTTAGCTTTTAGTGGTCCGTTTTCCTGGTTATTGGTTTTCTTTGCCCTAGTTTTTTGTAGTGAGGCCAGAAAATCGCCATCCTCGGATTTTTCTTCATTTAAACATGGCGTGGCACCAGATATATTTAAAGGCATTCTTCTTGTGAACGCACTTTGCTCAAAAGCTGAAAAAATTTAATATTTCGGTTTATATTTAAGGTAAAAAACTATAATTTGTTACTTTATATCGAAACGATAACGTTTCTTTTAATACATGGGAATAAACACCTATTTGAGATACTCCAACATGCCTGCTTTTCAAATTTACTACTTTTGCAAATTTTCAATATTTCTAAACTTCATTCGTCTCGAACGTATAACATATCATTTTCTTTACTTCTGAAATTTTACCACACCCCCTATTTTAATCGGTTTTAATTCACAGCACATGTTTTTCAACGTAAAATATGGACATATGTCTAGAACCTTTCACTTATATGTCACTTATATGTTTCACTTATATATATATATATA